>WEIS01015478.1:30341-49456 GCA_013389965.1 Todus mexicanus | reverse complement strand
CGCCGGGGGCCGCGCGCCGCCCGCCCGCCGCCGCCTCCCATTGGCTCCGCCGCCCGCTCATTTGCATAGCGCCGTCTATGAAAGGCCGCGCGCGGCGCGGAGGGGCGCAGACGGCGGCGGAGGGAGCGCCGAGTCCCGGGCCCGCACCGGGCTGTACCGAGCCGTGCCATACTGAGCCATACCGAGCCATACCATCAACCACCCCCCCCCTAAAACCGCCCCGGACCGCGCCGTCGGGCCGAGCACCCCGCCGCGCAAGTGCCATGATCCCCCTGCGGCTGCTGGCCGCCGCCTGCCTGCTGTCCGTGTGCCGCGGCAAGACGGTGAGGTACCGCACGGACGAGGAGGGGGCGCCGGGCACGGTGATCGGGACGCTGGCCGACGAGATGCCGGTGAAGGCGCCGGGGGAGATGAGCTTCCGCCTGATGCGGCAGTTCAGCAACAGCTCCCTGGTGAGGGTGCGGGAGGAGGACGGGCAGCTGAGCATCGGCGAAGCGGGGCTGGACCGGGAGCGGCTGTGCGGGCAGGCTCCGCAGTGCGTGCTGGCCTTCGACGTGGTGAGCTGCTGGCGAGAGCGGTACCGCCTGGTCCACGTGGAGCTGGAGGTGCGAGACATCAACGACAACGCCCCGCGCTTCCCCCGCGCCCAAATGGCGCTGGAGGTGTCGGAGAGCGCCGCGCCCGGCACGCGCCTCCCACTGGAGGTGGCCGTGGACGAGGACGTGGGCTCCAACTCCATCCAGAGCTTCCAGGTTTCCCTCAACAGCCACTTTGGCGTGGAGGCGCAGACGCGGGCGGACGGCGCCCGCTGCGCCGACCTGGTGCTCCTCCAGGAGCTGGACCGCGAGCGCCAGCCCTCCTACACGCTGGAGCTGGTGGCCAAGGATGGCGGCAGCCCGGCGCGCTCGGGCACGGCCACCGTGCACGTTCGCGTCCTCGATGCCAACGACAACAGCCCTGCCTTTGCCCAGGGCTCGGTCACGGTGGAGCTGCCCGAGGACGCGGCACCCGGCTCCCTGCTGCTTGACCTGGACGCCGCTGACCCCGACGAGGGTCCCAACGGTGAGGTGGTCTACGCCTTTGGCAGCCAGGTGCCCCCTGAGGCTCGGCGGCTCTTCCGCCTCGACCCACGCTCGGGCCGCCTCACGCTAGAGGCTGCCGTGGACTACGAGCGCACCCGCACCTACGAGCTGGACGTGCGTGCCCAGGACCGCGGCGCCAGCCCGCGCACAGCCACCTGCACCGTCATCGTACGCCTCACCGATGTCAACGATAACGCCCCGCGCATCAGCATCAGTGCCCTCCGTGGCGCTGCCAGCGCCGCTGGTGTGGCCTACGTCAGCGAGGCGGCTGCCAGCGAGAGCTTCGTGGCCCTCGTCAGCGCCTCAGACCGTGACTCGGGCGCCAACGGGCAGGTGCGCTGCAGCCTGCGCGGCCATGACCACTTCGCCCTGCAGCGTGCCTACGAGGACAGCTACATGATCGTGACCACAGCAGCCCTGGACCGCGAGCGCATCCCCGAGTACAACCTCACTGTGGTGGCTGAGGACCTGGGCTCGCCGCCCTTCAAGACTGTCCGCCAGTACACGGTGCGGGTGAGTGATGAGAATGACAACGCACCGCTCTTCGCCAAGCCCCTCTATGAGGTGGCCGTGCCAGAGAACAACCCCCCGGGTGCCTACATCACCACTGTGGTAGCCCGTGACCCCGATCTTGGCCACAATGGTAAGGTCACCTACCGGCTCCTGGAGACGCAGGTCATGGGGGCCCCCATCTCCACCTATGTCTCGGTGGACCCCGCCACCGGGGCCATCTATGCCCTCAGGACGTTCAACTATGAAATCCTCAAGCAGTTGGACCTGAGGATCCAGGCCACTGATGGTGGCTCACCACAGCTCTCCAGCAGCACCCTTGTCAAAGTGAGGATGGTGGACCAGAATGACAACCCTCCTGTCATCATCCACCCAGTGCTCACCAATGGCACAGTGGAAATCGGCGTGTCCAGCAAGACCTCCCGTGACTCCCTGGTGGCCCAGATCAAAGCTCGAGATGCAGATGATGGGGCCAATGCCGAGCTCACCTTTGCCTTCCTGGAAGAGCCCCAGCAGGACCTTTTCACCATCAACCCAAGTACAGGGGACATTGTGCTGAGGGGCGACCTCTCTGAAGAGCTGGGACAGCTATTCAAGGTCATCCTCACTGTGACAGACAACGGCAGGCCCCCCCTGGCCACAACCGCCACAGTGAACTTCCTGGTGACTGCCACTGCTCCTTCCAGTATCCAGGAGATAGCCAAGCCCAGCTCCTGGGAAGGAAAGGCTTTGCAGTGGGACATCCCTCTGATCGTGATCATCGTCCTGGCAGGCAGCTGCACCCTCCTCCTGGTGGCTATAATCACCATCGCCACCACCTGCAACAGGCGCAAGAAGGGGAATGAGATCAAAAACAATGCTTCCTTGAAGGACCAGATAGACATCTCCCACCTGGAAAAGGGCCGGCAAGAGGAGGGCAGCCAGAGGGGGAACGTGTTCGAGGTACGAACCTTTCCCAGCAAAACCTCTTTCACCAGCCCCGACCCTTCTCCAGCTGCCGAAGAGATCTCCACCGCCGAGAGCAGCAGCGACAGCGCTTGCCTCTACGAGGGTCAGAAGAAGCTCAGAGGACCGAGCGGGGAGGTAAGGTCCTGCTGTGCAGAAGGGGATCGGCAGGTGGGAGGGGTCTCAGTGGATGTGAATTGCAGAGATTCGATTCTGATGTTGATTTACCCTTCACCACTTCCCTCTCTCACCTCTCCTGTGACTTCCCCACCCCAGCAGGGTTTCACTGCCACTCCGAGCTACGGCAAGGAGCCCGCTCCCGCTGTGGCCATATGGAAGGGGCACTCGTTCAATACCATCTCCGGCCGAGAGGCAGAGAAGTTCAGCGGCAAGGACAGCGGCAAAGGCGACAGCGATTTTAACGACAGCGACTCGGATGTCAGTGGAGATGCCCTGAAGAAAGATCTCATCACACACATGCAGAACGGTAAGGGCTCTGCCCCTGCTCCTGGCTGGCCCCTCCCAGACAGACGGACTGGAGAGTGGGGAGGTGGACGGAGGGACTCGTTTCTGGGACACAGCTGATTAGGCAGAGAAGCTGGAGGGGGAAACCTGATGCTGCATGACACGAACTGCTCATCTTTTCGTCTCTTCGCAGCAGGCTGCTAGATGCTGGTTCCTCTCTGCACTGAGTATGCAGTGCAAATTAGCAGATGCTGGTGGTACTGTAGGATTGGGGGTTTTTTTCTTCCTCAAAAAGCATCCCTTAAAGTTAGGGTCGTGAAGAGTGTCTCCAGCAAAATGACAGAACCTTCCCAAGCATGTTTTTCTGTTGTGCCCTAGAGCATCACCTCCCAACTCCCACCATCAGTGCATTGAATCGTACCGTGACTGATAACTCTAAGAATTACGAATGATGTGGATTTATTCCTGCAGTAACAACAGGTTTCTCCTCCTCTCTTTCTCTCTCTTTAGGTCTGTGGGCGTGCACAGCTGAGTGCAAGATCCTGGGCCACTCAGACCGCTGCTGGAGCCCCTCCTGTGGCCGAGCCAACCCTCACCCCTCTCCCCATCCTTCGGCACCCCTGTCCACCTTCTGCAAGAGCACGTCCTTGCCCAGAGATCCCCTTCGCAGGGACAACTTTTATCAAGCCCAGCTGCCCAAAACAGTGGGGCTTCAGAGCGTCTATGAGAAGGTGCTGCACAGGGACTTTGACCGGACGATCACGCTCCTCTCCCCACCACGCCCTGCACGTCTCCCTGACCTTCAGGAGATCGGGGTGCCCCTCTACCCAGCCCCCTCGACTAGATACCTGGGCCCCCAGACTGATACGCCTGAGAAAGTGTAGCCCAACACGCCCCCCGCCTGACTAGACGTGTCCCTGCGCGCACATGACTAGGTCACTCCTGAGAGCCTTTAAGTTATTGACCAGATCCCGTGTCATATGTGTAAATATGCAAGATGTGCCTTAAAAATGAAGTTGTTGGGAAAGATTTCCAATCACGTCAGTACTGTTTGATATTTGCAAACAAAAAAAATAATAATAATTGTTTGTAGTTAATGTAATTTTTATGAAATGTGCAGTATTTAATTTTTTTTTCATATTTTCTACATTGGGGTTGTTTTTTTGCTTTTGGTTCACCCATGGCCTGCCATTTTTTGTAGTGTTTTTAACCTGTACATTGTGTAATGTAATGTTTGTACATAATGAAAATTGGTTATATTTTTATATAATAAAAGCGTAAACAAAAAAAGGGAATTCTTGCCAAAGGAACTGTCTGAAAGACACAATAATAATTATTATTATTAATAATATTCTGAATATGTAGAACTCTGTAAGGGAAATTCCTCTTTCACAGTGTAATAATAACGTGAGCAACCCAGTGTACTGAGAAGTTTGCCTTGCCAAATGTGACTTGTAGTTCTTGAGTCTGTGGTCAACTTAAATGTTATTTAATTGCCTTTGGTCCCTGTAATCTGTGTCACTGATAAACACTAATAAAGGTTTTGTGATGTGTCGGAGGGATCTGTTCATGGATTTCACGCTTCAGAGCGCAGAGGTCTTTACAGGTCAGCAAAAGTATTTTGTACAGAGAAATGCAGCGAGGAGGAGCATGAACAATGCTACTTCTAGTCTCGCCCACCCCTCATCTCTGGCAATTCCTCACTGGAGGTTTAGTTCTGGAGATTTTAATGATGGGTGGCAGGGTGGGAGGGGGGGGTTGTGCCACGGAGCTGGCCTTTGCTTCTTGCTACGTGATCTGAGCTCTTCCAGCTCGACCCCTTCACTGGTGGGAAGCAGCGTAATGTTAGTGAAGCAAATGAAGCTACCTCCATCAACCTAAGTGTTCACGCTGTGCAAGTATCTTTGCATTTGCAGCCACTCGAGCACTTTGCTTTATGATCGGGCTGAGACACTGATTTGTGTCAAGCTGCATAAGTGTGTGCTTATTATGTTTATCCCCTGTGAAGACAGCCTTACTAAAGAACAGTTAACTTGCATTTCTGTACATATATTTATACATCAGGAAAAAATATAGGCTTGTATTTCTGCATAAAACAGAAAGAATAGATGTTAATTATGTTGAGATTGTCTGTGATACACATTTTGTCTCCTCCCAGAAATGACAGTACTGGAAAAAAAAAAAACCACAGAGAGCTTTGAAATTGCCTCCCCTCATGGTTTAAGCTAAAACCATGGTTCAAGCTCAAATCCTTCTGCTGAAACCAAGTATACAATAGCATTTAGTGAAACATACTGAGGTGTGTTTCTTCCTGTGTTCAAAAAACTGCTTATGCCAGAGATAACACTTCTATTGGAATTTTAGTATTAGATTGAACCTTTCTAGAAGGAAGAAGTGCTCCTCACTTGGAGTATATAACCTCGCATTTTGTACAAACCAATAATCCAGAAATCTGCATATGGCAAAACTTTCGGTCTTTATGATGAATTCTTCAATTATATGTCTAATGGGTACGGTACACACATGTAGAAGATTGCTCACAAAGAAAATGCAAAGCCAGCTGAGACATGAACAGGGCTTTGTGTCTTAAAATGTAAGTAGAAAACAGCATTCCACCTGCATGTCCCTTAATCAACAGAAATTCCCTTTTTTTCCCCAACTTCCAGCTTTCTCAAGCCCACGTAGCAAGAGTGGCAGAGCCTGACCAAGTTTTTGTGCACACGCGGTCTGAGTTTAAAAAGGGGCTTCATAAAAGCTACTGTGTGAAGATTTGTGGTGGGCAGAGAGCTTCAGAGGCTGTACTTGAAGGGAATTGAAATCAGGCTGATGCAAGACTCAACTGGGAAGCAACATCTGTGCTACGGTTTTTATGGTCAGGAAAATAGGTGAGCGTTTCTGGCGATTCATTTAAATCCAGTAGTAAAAATGATGATGCACTTAATGAACTAAGAGGGTCATCTTGGTTAAATTTAGAGCTGAAATTTGGGCTGAAGGGTGAGTGGTGAGAAGGAAGGCTGGGAGCCTCCCTGCCGGCTAATCATCAGTGATGCAGAGCAGCAAGCCTGCATGTGAAGTAATTAGTCATAACTGAGCACGGGGAGGGAAAGGCTCTCCGTCAAAAAAGCAGGGCAGTCTGATAAGCTGGTTCTTCCTCATCAAGTTCAAAAGCTTGGGTTACCTACCACAACACCTCCACAGCAGATCCCTAGGATCTCCTGAAGGACGCTGGCAGGAGGTAACCATTGCCGAAGGGCGGTTCATTGTGTTCGATCAAGGTGCTGAATTTGCACTGTTACTTGCAACAGAACCTGTGCATTTTTGTGGGTGAGCTGATGCTCCTTGCTGCCTAAACCAGGAGTTTGGGCCACCCCAAAGTGAGGCAGCCTTGAAATGGAGGGAAAATAAAATAACGTGCTCCCATTCCCTAAAGCAGCTTTCAGCAGCAAACAGCTGCAGTCTCATCGGGGTCAGGGAGCTCTCTGTTCTGAGGTCTTACATACCGTCAGTAAAATGTGGCATTGATCCACTCAGCATTTAAATCTGAGCCTGTCACTTTGCAGAGACTCTCTGGTTAATGGAAAGATATAGACCTCTTCTGAGGGTTTCTCATCTTGACTTGGAGACAGGCAATGGGGACTGCTCAGGTGCATCACTGAAGCTCTTGATGTCCCTTTTGCCTGTGAGGGCAAAGGGCAGCAGCCCAGAATCCTTTAACTTTTAGATGCCTAAAATTAGGTGAGAGAAATCTCCAAGCTACATCAGATAAAAGCACACATCATCTAAAGTGCAGATGAGTGGAGAGGCGAGCCCAAGGCTTAGCTCCTGGGCAGGGCCCCTTGAATCAAACGTTTGCTTCATCGATGCTATTTCACTGTGTATGTCCTAGTTTCTTTCTTTTAGTTTTTGATTAACATAACTGAGATTTTTTGCTAACTTACTTCAGAATTTAATGCAGACCTATCAATTAAATTTAATTTATTTGCCAAGCATAGGCTGGCATCAGTTCTGCGTCATGTGCAGTGGACAAGACTGTGTGGCCATGCAACCTCTCCGTCACAGAAACCTGCCCTCTCCTACCTGCCTTTCTCTGACTCAGGGAGCAGAGATAAGGAGAGAAGGCAGGGACACAGGACTGGAGATAGCGCTCTTTCACTGAAACAGCATTAATCCCATGGCCCAAACTGGCTACAGCAGCTGGAGATCATAAGACCTAACCCTAAGCTTGAGCCTGCTCCTGCAGAAGTCTCAGTAATTACGTATAATGGAACAAGGCACCCTCATCTCCCTTCACAATCAATGGAGAGAAATAGGGACTTTTAAGACAAAAATCATCTCCTTCTGAACCAGCCAGCTAAAACAGGTCTGGTGTATCACACTGAGAAGTTCCCCATCCCTCCCTAATTGCAACCTGCAGTGGCAGCAGATGTTTGCACTGTGGATAACCAACACCTAGTGCAATGAATCTGACCCCATGTGCTTTCAAAAACTACCAGGTAGTTTGCTGTTAGCAATTGCCGTGAGACCACCTGACCTGAGCGCACTGACAGTGAGGCAAAATGAGGGCTGTAGCCAAAGTAGGTTAGACGAAGATGAAGATACCTAGTAGCATCAGTACCAATCAAGCCAGGCTGTTGGAGACGAGCATACTCACAACTAGGTGCCCGTGTCCAATTTCTTTGGCATCAAGGAAGAGGACTAAAAAAGCACAGACACACAAGTGGGTAATTCCCACAGACTCTTTTCCAGGTGTACCTGCACAGCCAGTAAGATGTAGCTGCAATACACAGGACATACAGGAGTGATGCTACAGCAGCACAGCCATGAAATACCTTGTCTTGTGAGCGCCCCAGAGATGTTCTGGGACTGCGGGCTTGCAACTACCACCCTGGAGATCTTGGGCAAACATCCAAATCTACTTTAATTGTCAAAATTTAAATTAATTTTCCCAAAGTCAAGTCTGGTTTGCATGTGATGGTAATTGTTAAGAGATCTCTCAACCCATGAGCTTTTTCATCTGATTTTCTCCCTCTGTTCTGTTGAGGAGGTGAAGTGAGTGAGCAGCTGAATAAGGGGCTGACTGCTAACCAAGGTCAACCCATCACACACCCCACAGAAACAAGATCCCAGAGAAGCCTTCTGTGGCTTTAGCCAGAAAAAAGAAAGTCAAATTTCCAGTGATCTGCTCTTCTCTCCTGTGCTGGATGCCTTCAAGGATGCTTAATGCTTAATGATATATGATGGAGTCAAATTCTGATGGTGCCTAATTCTGATTTCTGCAATACATGCTCTAGATACAGGACTCTTAGTAAAATGAGGTGGCAGCACTCATGCTTTTAAGTGGATATGGCTGTGACCTCTGGGATGTGGGCTTAACCTGTGATGTCAACATATGCAAGAGATACTCAGAAAGCGCTGCCTGGATCAGGGTCTGAAGACAGAAACACCAGGGTGGGATTTAGCCAAAGACTCATACAGATGCGTCTTTTGTGGCCAATGCATAGGGGTCTCCATGAATGGTAGGCATCTACGCTCCTGTGGCAGACAATGACGGCTGGTCAGGGGAGTCTAGAGGGCTGTCTGGCTCATATCACAATAGGCATCTGCATTCACTTAGCAAAATCGCTCTGTAGTCTCCCATAACTGCGTTAACTACATCACTATTGTACATGACAGCAGATTAAGCACCTGCCCTACACACACACACGCTGTGGATACAGAAATTCAGACAGGTGTGCTGTCACCAAAGGGGATGGTCCACCCTTCTCTCCATCTCCAGCTTCATTTTCTCATGACTTCTTTGCCACCGGCAGTCAGGAATGTCATCTGCCCATGGGCAGATGTACAAAAGTACCAAAACCAGGTAGATTTCTGCAGGTTTAGCTCAACCACGGGTCAGGCAAATGTGAGATGCTGTCAGGGAGGCGGTAAACAGGGAGGAGGCTCCCAGAGGCCTGGGAAGAAAGCAGGACTGTGATTCTGGGCAGCAGCCAACAACCGATCAGCCTGTATGTAATGTAAAACCTCTGGAGGCTTCTAGGTGATTTCAAGGTTGCCAAGAAGGAACATAACGCCTTCTGGATAATCTGATGGCTTGGCATCACTAATGATAATCCCCACTCACTCCTCAAGTGTCATCTAAGCCCAAATTTAGGCAAAAGAATGTGGACTGGGGGGAAGTTTTACTTCCTACCATATAAGCCAATTTCTTCAAGCCACCTGTATTTTAAAGAATGCTTTGAAGAAGCTCCATGAAGTTGAGTTTACCCCTCCTTAAGCAGTGACAGGGATCTCTCTGCTTGCCTGTCCTATCCATCAGGAGGCAGATACACAAAGCTGATTTCATACCCATGCCCACAATGCCCGTAGTAGAGGGATCTCCACCACTCTCAAGGCTCCAGAGACACACTGCCCATCCAGATTTAATCATACTGGGAGAGTTTGCAGGGAGTCAGGGACCCCAATGCAGGCAGAAAGGTCTGCAGGGACCAGGAAGGGGCAGTTAGTGGATTCCCCACAGACAACAGTGAGGGGTGAGGATTAAAATCTTGGGAGCTGAATTGGAAAGGGAGCAGATGGCCACCAAGTTGAGAAAAGCAGTGACTTAGCCTGGATGTGAGAAGCGAGCGGGTTCAATCCGTTGGTAATTACTAATTATTTTTGAGTGGGTATTAGCATTCTTGGGGTCGCAGGCACAAGCACCCATTTTAGCCTGCAGGAAGCCCATATGCCCATCAGCTCCTGCTGCAGTGGGCAGCTGGTCACTGTGTCTTGCCAACATTTTTTGAGTAAGGACCTATTGGTCCCACACAGGAGGTAGGGAAGCAGCCCTGTGTGACGCTGTAGTTGAATGCTGTTTAAGGATGTGCGTGTTTTGTAATAACTCCATCTTTCACGTTTGAAGGCAGGTCTCTGTCCTCTGCTCCTTATGGTTAAAGGAAAATGACTCAAGGGTAACTTGAATTTGCTCCTGCAAGAAGAGGGGAGTTTTGCAGGAGGTCAGCAGAGACCGTGATGATGGACAACTTTGTAAAACTTCATCAGAGGGAGAGAGAGACACAAAGAGAAGAAGAAAAGGCAACATCTTCCTCCCTTCACCTGGAAAACTCTTCCTCCCACTCACAGTGAAAGGAAGATAAAAAAGGCAGAAATTCTGGGGGCACAGGAGAAAGGGAGCCACATGATGTGGGGCTAAGCTGTCTAGGGACTGCAAACACACAGTGATTTTGGAGGACACACCCTAGTAAAACAACCCATTTCATTATGTACAGAAGACCCTCATCTTAATTCATCCTCTCTTTTCATTCAAAACATGTCCACTGGATTTGGAAGAAATTCAAGAATCTTGACCTTCCAAAACTCCTACAGCAGATGCTAAGAGCAGGTTCAGTGGACAATTAGCTAGAGAATAGCATGAAGATCCACTTGTGCAGACCAAGATCTTAAAATTGCTTTCACCTACAAATTTGCTACCACCTGAATCTCTACGTGTGGGATAACAGTGCATTTGGCACGTGACCCCTGAGTGGGTACATCCTACCCTCAACTCTTTGCTGTGGCTCCTGGAATATAATTCACCAAAGTCACCTCCTTCCCCAGAGTTTAATTTCGCTGCTGTACCAAAGGCATTCCTCCTCCTTCCCTTGGGGACTACACCACTTCAGAAACGGGATTCAGGCCGGGCTGGCAGCCAGCCTGCTGTAGACCTTTGCCTATTTGAGCAATACATGATAAGGAAAGATTGAGATACCTCCAAACACACAGCTTGGCAGGATGTTAATTGAAACGGAGTAACATTACCTCTACTGTTTGCAGGGCTGTAGCTCAGAGCACTTTATGAACACCCAGGAGGTAAAGGAACATGTTCAAGGCCACGCAACACATCTGTGAGAAAGCTGGGAGTACATCCAAGTGCTTTTTGTTTACGTACCCGCACAGAACCTGGCATATACGATGAGTTCAGGACAAGACCAGATGGATGCACCAGAGACCAGTGGCATGAAAAGGCAGAAAAATTGCTTCTAATCACTTCACTTGAAAGGGAAAGAGCATCTTGCCTCCATCCTCTCTTACTCCCACCAGCAGCAAACCATCACTGTTCGAATCACCTTTGTAAAAGTCCCCACAGTCCCTCAGATGATAACAAAGAGGTTCAGTGGTTCCTTTGGGCCCTGGGATGGCCGGAGTTCTGCTTCATTTTACCACCCTGTTATGACCTGGGTTTTCTTAAGAGTTATTTATTTTTATTTATTTAACCGAATAAACTGATCATCCGTGTAACAACTTTAATCAATTATCTGTAGCAAGGAACTTCTCTGCAACTTAATTAGCAAAGTTCTTCCCTGACCTAGCAATATCTGATTGCATCATAGAAGAGCTTAACTTTGAAATGGCAACACAGTTCATTAAAAATAACTAATAGCTGCAGGGTTTAAAGATGTAAATGTTAATTTTCTTAATGAGAAAAAAAAAAAAGGCATGCAGACTTTACCTGTCTATATTCATTATACTGTGTCCACATGGGATGACTCACATTTGCAAAACTCAGGTTTAATTAACATGCTTATTTTTACAATGATATTTCTCATTATAATAAATTAAATGTTTAAACAGCCAGTGCAAACATTTTGATCCGAGACAAAAATGCTTGCACAGTGCTAGTTTAAGCATTTAATTTATTATAATCCTTTCCATAACAAATGCCTTAGAAGTTGATTTTTTCGCTGTGAAAGGCTATTAGTATTATTTCCTCTGGTAATGTTTAATCCAAGACAATCAAAAATGTAAGGCGTGAACAAAATTGGACTGGAAGCAATGATGATAAATGAGATAGTGAAGGAATCTGCCTCCACCAGTAGCTGCTCCAGAGCCTGCAGCTGGTGCCAGCTCTGCGGCGAAGCTGCGCCCTGGCAGACCCCCTTGTCATTAGGAGCTCATACACAAATTAATCAAAGCGCATCGATTAATGCAAAGCGCATTTGGTCCCCAAAGAGCATTTACCCCACCCCTGCCCACCGCCCTCCGGTGTACCCGGGGCATGGGAACTTTTTGAAGAGCTCCTTCCAGATGGACTTTGCTTTCTTTTAAACCAACCCTCCAGCACGTCCTGGCTTGGGCAAGGGCTGGATGTGGCTCCTGGCAAGGGGTGACAGGCCGCGGGGAGCTGAGCTGAGGAGAGACCCCCGCAGCCCCAGGGGCCGCCGCTAGATGGGGGTGCGGGCCCGGCAGACCCTGCCCTGCCTGAGCGGCCGGGGCAGGGCCCCACACTGGGCCCGGGGCTGGGGGGAGAGGAGGGTTTGGGGAAATGACAGCAAGAGATGGAATCAGCGGGTTTCGGAGACTCCAGCATCCTCCACCGTGAAAGCGGAGCAGGACGGGGTTATGTTAAAATCATGATGTTTTGCAAGATTTAGGAGCTCTCTGGTTAACACAGCTCCTTATTTTCACGGGGTTTCCAGCCTGAGCATTGGTGCAGGAGAAGAGGCTCAGCCATGAAATCGGCAGCTGTTTTATACCGGCTACAACAGGGTTCAGATGCTAATTTCTAAAAAAACCAGAAAGCTCTTGGCCTGAATCCTGTGTGACCGAGGTCCTGGAGGCAAGCCAGGACAAGGAGGGTGTCCTTATACCCTTGGCATAAACTCGTTGAAGGCTGTGTTGCTCCCAAAAGGGATGACTGCTTACTGGGCTCCTTCAGTTCCCATTCAAGACTGGGACTGAGATGTCAGGCCTCTTGAGAGGGTAGGCAAAGCAGTCAGGGGCTCCTCAGGGACACAAGGAGAGCAGAAAGCGATGCTCAGCCTGGCTGGGAGCTGAGACCCAGCCTCTCTCTGACTGGGTTTGTGCCCCCAGGAAACATCTCTTGCACCTCCTCATGGGAAATTTCCACCTTTGAAACTGGAGTGGTGTCTGCAGAAAGAAATGGCCCAGGAGGCAAATTCCTCTCGAAGTGGAAAAGTCTTGCAAGGGGCAAAGCCAAGGTACGGTCATGCAATCAGCTGAGAAAAGCCCACATGTTTAAACCCCTCGAGCAACTAGAAACACATGGCAATGAGCCGCCTGGGCTGGGGACAGGCACGCAAGGACCCACTGTGGGTCCCCAGCATAAAGCCATCGGTATCCCCCTGCCACTGTCTTACCCTTGAATCTAGGCAAGCTCCCGTCCTAGCTCTGTGGCCTGGAACTGCCGTCAAATAACTGTTGCTGTACTGGATATTTTGGTGATGCTGAAAAGTTAGTCTGCAAGTCACTCCAGTTTAGTATGTAATTCAAAAGTATATAATTTGAATTAATAAATAAAGCCCTTTAGGGGATCTCATTACGCTGTGAAAAGCATTAGCAAAAGCACAAGCTGTCAATCAGTTTAGCCAGTTGACGAGCTAGAAACCAGCCAATGGTTCAGGCTGAGCCAAATCAGCAAAGGAGAAGAGAAATTTCTCCTGGATTTAGCATGGACGAAGGACCATGACAGTGATTTTTGTAAAATAAATGGGCATTAAAACATTCATGGGCAAATTGTCAAGTCTCCCCAAACCACTGTATTAAATTCAGGGGTTGCTCAAGGCCTGACAAATGTCCTGCCAGAAGGCGCCCATTTATTTTTCATTGCTTGCTGCTTGACAAATCGCTGTGTTCACAAAAAGTCAGTGGATTAATAAACTGATCCCACTGCTTAACTAATTGCAAAAGGCCAAAAAGTGATTTGAGCAGTAGTACGATGGTCATTACAAAAATATCCAGTGACTTTGGAAAATTGAGGGCACAATATTTTTACCTCGGAGGGCACTTTTATGTAGGCCACAAAGTGCCTTGGGTATTTCTTAGAGTCCTCAAGTTTATTCATGTATTATTTCCTCGGATATTCAGTGTATTTTTCCAGCAGGCAAGAAACTGTGGCTTCTGTGTACAAGTTTCATCTGCTCAAAATGTGAAAAAATATATAGATCCCCTTAGCACATTCTGCTACAGCAGAAGCAAAGTGTAAAAGAAAAATTCCAAATATGTAGATTTAAAAATAAAAATACAGAACTCTTTCCTCCCTAAAAGGGATTTGAAGGGAAAGAAAAAAAAAAAACCTTGGGCTACAGATAGGTCTAGACTTTAATTGTCAAGCTGCCTAAGAAGAATTGTTGGCCTGAGGTCATTTTAATCAGGTTGCATGTCAGCTTGCAAAATCTCCAAATTAGCTTACAGCTCGGGGAGAGAAAGATGTTTTTCTTTCCTGAAGAACGCAAACAGATTGTTGTGACATGTTCTCAGTCATCATGACAGATCAGATCCCCGCTTTGCACTGCGAGCCGGGAAAGAAGTCAGCCGCTTCTCCAACTCCTTCAGAGATTTGGGCATCTCCCAATTTGTCAGAGCCGGGGATGGAGTTTATAGAAATCCTTCTGAAAGTGAGGTTTATATGCAAAGACTCTGATAAAAGAGATTGACCTTAATTGGGAAGCAAGTTTCTTTCACATTTTTTAACAACCTCCAGGCCTTCCTAGCAGTTTGATGAAAGGGAGGTTGTGAAAAGAAACAATCTGTATTTATGCAGCAGGAACTATCATATCCTGAGCTGTGTGGAGAATGACAAGGAATCAACTCATCCTTTTTTTTAAAAAAAAAAAAAAAGATTAATTTGCCATTTTCTTCCTGAGTTTGTAAAAAGGCTGTGGGTCAATTTCAAAACAGGCTGAATGCTTTTAGTAAAGTTTATGGCAGGTTCTGAGCCTGTGTGAGACTCTGCACATTGGTGTGGAGCAGCTGACCTGGGGTGGTGTGTCTCCCAGGGCATCCTCAGCCTACATGTCTAATTCAGTCCTTTCACTCTAGCACATTTGGGATCTATCTCACCTACCTAGTGACCCCCAAAGGTCCCATTCCAGCTGACATGGAACGAGATAGTGGGGGGATATTTCTGTTGAGACAACCCTGCATCAGAAGAAAGGACTGTATTTCCCTGTCCCCGTTTTTTATTTCTGTGATTCTGCAAGCCAAAAGGAGTCACAACCGTATGTTTCTGGGTAGAAGCTGCCAGTTTCTTTCTCCCAAAGGCCTCCACATTGACAGCAGAAAAATCTTCATCTTCCCTGTTGTACGAGTTTGAGGACTTTTTTTTCTTTTTGCTCCTTGGCTCCCTGCTGTCAGCCCTGGTGGGACCCAGGGCAAGGCAACACTGCCACACAACCCAGATGTCATCAAACTGTTAATCCCAAGGGACAGACCCCTGAGGTGAGATTCCCACTGCAACTTTTCCAATTAGACGGCTTACCTCCTGCTTTGCCTCTGCTTTAGCCATTTCGGACCAAACATTTTATTGTTCAGCCTCCTACTTAAACGGCTGGGAAGCTCTGGATGTAAGCACACTGAGATTACGGGTTCAATAATAGAGTCAGGCGCGTTAGCTTTACTTCATCTTGCTAATAAAGCTGCAAAATAAAGATGTTGACTCTTCTTTCATCAGCAACAGCCCCATGAGGCTCTCCCATGTCTCGCCTGGTGATTAGAGCAGAGGGCTGGGAACACAGGTCTGGAGTTCAGCCCTTAATGAGCTGCCCGTTCAGTGTGTTTCACTTGGGGCTCTTGACCTCTTTGCACCTCAGCCAACTCAGCTGTAAAACTGGCTGAAGGGTGCACCTCGTGGAAATCAGCCACCATGCCCCAACTGAGCCTTGAGTCTGGGTTTCATGGGTAAACACAAAATAAAGATCAGCAACAATTTGCATCTCCAGTGAGCGAGCTCAAATGCCACAAGGACATCAGACCTTGCCAGTGTAAACAGCGTCAGTCTCTGGCATCCCCCATTACAATGTCAGAGCAAATCTAAGTAGTGTCCCTCCAATTTGTGCTGCAGTGAAAAAAAAAACCCACAAAAAAAACCCAAGCAGGTGCTACAGACACCAGCACAGACAAGGCAACGTGGTGCCAACCCAGAGCACCTGTGACACTGAGCAGTGCTGGGAAAATCTGTGTGGCATGTGCCCACCCAGGCAAGGATGGGGTGTCCCAGCTGGGTGGAGTAGGGTCCCCATTGCTCTCTAAATCTCTGAGCTGCAAGGCAGCCCACAGCCCATCCCTTCTTCAGGAAGGCTCCTCATGGAGAAGTAGCATGAACTGTGTGAAGGACTGGAAAGCCCTAGAACTCCTTCACACCAAATCCAAAATATTTCCAAACTGTTCCACTGCCAGGATGGCTGCAGCTGGTGGCACCTCTGTTAGCAGTCATTGCTCAATGTAACAGGAGACGAAAGGAGGAGTTCATGTCTCGTACAGCTTGTTTGCTGTGTAACACCTTCTAGGTACAACAGGGATGCTGAAAGAGAAGTCCTTTCTCAGCCATCTGACCCTGGCCAACACACACACACACCTGTCTACTCACATGAAACACAGTGTGTTTTCTCCAAGCTGAGAACAACTGGGAGCTTTTTCTCTATTAAATAGGAGGTTGCAGGTCAGACTCAGAGGTGGCATAAGAGAGCAAGAGCTGCCAAGGTGGCACATCACGGCAGGGCAGTGAAGAAGGAAGAGGCACCATCCCTTTGGATTTCAGCAGTGTGGGGTCAGCCTTGCAAATGCTGTTTATCACGGCAGGTTTAGTAAAATGGAGCAAGAAACTATTTTCAGGCAGGACAAGAGCACCTAGGACCCAGTCAATCCAGTCTTGTGGCATGACCATTCACTCCCACCCCTATTCTGAACTTCCTCATACAGTCCTCCACTGTGCAGCCATGTGGAGATGAGGCTCCTGAACCAGAAAGCTCTTCCTTGGACATCAACAAGAGTCCCAGATGTACTTCTCCAGCTATCTCAGCATTACACCACCTTGCATCATGCAGACATATCCCACCAAGCACAGGCTGAGGCTGAGAGCTATTGTGTAAAGCCTTCTCCACACCAGGTACGTACCACTAATAACCCCAGCTGCCCTACAAAGTGTCATGTAGTGACTAGTGGCTTGTAGGTGTGGAAAACAGGCTGGCATGAGGCATCTTCTGGAGCTGGGAAGGTGTGTATTTGCATGGTATTTCCACCATGAAATGTGCTAGGATAGGTGCAGGTGGGTAGGTGTGAGCCCAGACCTCAGCGTACAATGGGGATCTCTGTTCTGGTGTAAGGGTCCTTTCCTTGAGGATTTTCCATCTCTTGAGGAAAATATGCTAACAGACTTTAAATAATTAAACAAATAATAATGTAGGCAAACCCAAGGTAGAGCCCGAGAGAAATGCTCAGTTCTTTACGCTTTCGTCCAACCTCTTCACACATTCATCGGATGGGGACCACCCAGCTGCATCTCAACCACAGAGTAAAGGTTGTGCCAGCCAACTTTGTCTTTAAAACAGTATTGCCACATCTGGGGGCCAGGTTTCTTTCGCATCAACAAGTGCAGGCAGCGGGGGAACAAAGCTCTTTTCATCAGGCCAAGCTTGCACGGAGGATGTGCCTTCCACAGAGCCACTTGCTGGTCCCAGCCAGGAAGAACGGGCTTCAATAAAGACAACAAAATGCTGGGGGGCAGCTGCAGACACCACCTCACAGCCATGTGTGATCATGACTTGGGATAAGTTTGGCTTTCCATGGGCAGAGGCAAGGAAATCAGCTACTCTGAGCATCTCCTCTGGGCCAGCAAGGAAAGAAAGCAAGGGAGAGCAACTGCGAGGCAGTTCTTTCCACCTAGCACAAGACTGCAGAACATTTATCTAGCTGTCTGCAAGCTAACACTTCTTCTTCCCCGAAAACTGGCTGGAGACAAGTCCTTACTGCCTCTGCCAGACTGTGCAAGGACAGGCGAGTAGCCTGAGGCAGCAACCAGAAGGTCAGCAAGGAGAAAGCCTTGCAGGCAAGGAACAGGGAAGGCCAAGCCCATCCTCAGCCCTCCCCAATGTCCCCACCCTCCTACCTCCCCTTGCCCCTGCACACACAAGACCCCATGGAGGACAGACTAGCAGACAGAGGCCACTGCCACCCCCTCTCCAATTAGTTTGCTTTCCTGCAGTGGTGTTTTCCAGTTCCCCAGCTGTCCCCCATGCCATACATGGCCCAGAGCAGACAGACTTGTATGTGGAGCTTAAATTATTTGACGGTTCCCCCAGTTTGGGATTATGGAATGCTATGGAAAATGCCTGCTTGTGGTGTCATGGGGCAAGCCCTGAGAAACAGGGCTGTGCAGGGGGTCCTGAGGCAGTGGCGGCTGTGAGTCCCACTCTTCAGGGAACTCACGATCCTTTCTCCCATCTCACCTGACCTCCAAGCTCACAGGCTACCATTCTTCTCTTCATCCTTCGCTCTTCCTGGCTGTCCAAGGTGAAAGGTCCCCAGCTTTTTTCATGCTATTTCTCAAGCGTTTGCTCCCTTCATCAATCTACTTTGGACACGCATGAGAACCCCGCAGCTCCAGGCTTGTCAAATCACATCTTCAGGATGCGAGATTTGTCCCTAGACGGGCCACAATTATTATCGTTGCTGCTAGAGCTTGATTTCCTGAGGAAAGACATGGAAGAAGGACAGGGAGTGCCCAGAAATGATGATTGCACTTTGTCTCTCTCTATTCCATCTCTTTCCTCTGAGGAAAATATTTATCCAGGTGGTCCATGTCTCCAGATGAGCCATGGCCCTGTCTGATGGATTCTCCTGGGAGATCTTACCCATTTTCTCCACTGTGTCCCACCCTAAGCATAGAGGTCCTCAGAGGGAATGTAGCACTCACAGCCTTCAGTGAGGAACAGAGAGGCCCTGGATCACCTTAACAGAAATGTCACAGTCTTCACGGTCATTTCTGAGGACCAGAAATCTTAAGAAAAAGGATGTGAAGAGAAAATAAAGTCAATTCAGCACTAAAATTTAGCAGAAGGCATTGTTTGTTGGTTCTTTCACTCGCCCAGTGAGTAAAATCTGATGTGAGGGAAGGTTTTTTAGAAGCTTTTTTTTTTCTTTTTTTTTAAAGTAGAGATCTGAATCTGGGGGAAGAAGATTATAGATTGGATCGAAAAAGCCTGATGTAAGAGGCTAAATGAAATAACAGCGCGTAGGTGAATAAGGATTAAACCTGCTAGAATCAACCTGCGCAAATGTCTCACAAAGGTAATGAAAGCAAAAAAAAAAAAAAATGTTTAAAGTGCTCTCAGAAGAGTG
>WEIS01015478.1:238-24726 GCA_013389965.1 Todus mexicanus | reverse complement strand
ACTGGATGCCACACTTAGTGGCATGGTTTAGCTGAGTGGTGGTGGTAGGTCATAGGCTGGACTCGATGATCTAAGAGGTCTTTTCCAGCCTTAAATATTCTATGATTCTATTCTATGATGGGTCGAGACGGGGACGGGAGGTTTGGGTCGGGACGGGACGGGGTGGAACGGACGGGTTGGGTCGGGGTAGGACGGGATCTGACCGGGACTAAACGGGTCGGGTCGGATCGTATCAGGACGGAACGGGTGGGATGAGGGTGGGTCGGGTCAGTGGGATGCGGGGCCGGGGTGCCCCGGGGCAGGGTGGGTGCCCCGCAGCCAGCGCCGCGCTCTCCTCAGGCCTACCCGGCGGCGGCGGCGGCCCCCGGGCCGGGGCGGCTGCTGAAGGCGGGGGCCGCGGTGCTGATCGCCGGAGCCCTCCTGCTGCTGGCCGGGGCCATCGGCGCCTTCTACTTCTGGAAAGCCACCGAGCGGCAGGTGAGCCTGGGAGAGCCCTCACACGAAGGGATCCGGGGGGTTGAGGTGGTTGCGTGAAAGGGAGGAGACGCCCACAGGTTAGGAACTCTTGCCTGCGAAGTGGATAAAGAGGTCTTTAAGAAGATCTTGGTTTAATTTTTTTATTTATGCTTTTAAAAACGATAATAAAATCCACCAAAAAGCCGTGCTCATCATCATTATCTTTACTGCCTGTCCGGATGGAGCCTCCTGGAAGCACATCTATTAATGAATGTGAAACGTACCTTTGAGAGCACAGGCACTACATTGATTTCTGCTCGCAAATCCTCAGCAAACTCAAACCCCAGCAAGTCCCCGAGGGTTCACATCCTGGGCAAACTCCAGCTCCTGGGACAAGAAAAGCATTGAAATGTGTAAATTCCTTCTCCACATCATCTGCGTTCTTGGTCCAGATTCTACCTGGACCCTCAACTATGTCATGCTATATTTAACCCATTAACAGGCACCGCTGCTTCTCTCTGGTGGTTTGTATGGTTGTATGTACACATGGGCATTTATGGTTAGCAGCTGTGGAACAACTTTTAAAGTCACGATAAGTTTTATTACTTACATTTTCTGGGGTACAGGGAAAACCCTGTCTGCAAAGAACAAAACTGAGCAGCCACTGATCAGTTCAAGAACCGAACTTGAGAGCATTAGAACATGTTTATATATTAACTTTTCTTCCTGTTTACATAAGTTTTTGAAAGTATATTTGAAACGTGGTGGTGTACACATGAATGTAACCTGCTCTGTACGTGCAGTTAGGATATTTGAATTTACTTTGGAAGAAGTTTTGTACCGCCTCCAGCCACACACCAGTCCCCATCAAGGAAAGCCTTGTGCAAATTGCAGCAGCCGGAGCAGAGATTCCCCAGTGAGATACACCCGTGCATGCAGGAGTAGCGCAGATAACTAGAAAGTACAAGGTTTTACACTAAAAAGACAGGGGACACTGCTGACCTCCAGGATGTGCTGTAAAAGCCGTCTGATTCTCTGGACTTCTGAAAAGGGAGAGGGACCTCTGTGGGTAGGTAGACAGGGAGGGGGGTATGGCACATTCAGCTTTGACCAGGTGGGTGTATTTGTGGAGTACAGGACAAAGTCCCCTTTGTTTGATTGCTCCTGTCATCTAAGTTCTGGTTTGCAAAATGTGTCACATTCATAGTGGTCATTAAGCTTCCAAGCTGATCTCCGGGAAAGACACTGGGAAGGCTTAAGAGTTACTTTTTCAAGCTTCCTTGAAACTCAGAAGGGTGCACTTGACTTGCAAATGGTTAAGAAGCAACTGCAAAAATTACACTTAGAGTCATTCATTTCAAAAAACTAAGGCAATTTAAAAACCATAATTTTTGTTTTAAATCTTTAAATTCTCCCATAACCAGCAGGGGTAGCAAAGTCTCAACTCTAGCTCAGCCCTTAGCAGGAGAGACCGTGTACATTGGTTTGGTTTTATGGACCACGTTCAACAGGAGTCTTAGCAGAGAATATGGGACTGAATCAGTACAACAGAGGAAACCATAAATCTTTAGCGCCTGAGACTTTCCTGAGTGAAGGTGAGAGAAGAAGAAATTTGTCTCTAGCTGTCAGCGTAAATTTTTCATTACAATGCTGTAAGGCTTTTTTAAGATGAAAAGTAAACTGCTTACGCAGCACTTTTAGCAGAGCTGCACAAGAGAATCACAAAAATCCCTCCACAGATTGTGGTCCTCCAGCAAATACAAACGACGCTGCAGCTTTCCTCATTGAAAATAGGATAAGAGCAAATATGCTGACAAGGAAAATACGAGCCCATACAACTTCACATCCAATTTAAACAAAGTTCACATCCATTACAAGCTGGGAAGCATGTTCATATTCAAGAGGAACCTGTTTTCCTGTGCCTCAGCAGAACATCCTAAGAGATAAATAGGGGTTGGCCTCCTTTGGAGTAGGATGTTCCTGCTCTCCTTTGGGAATCATGCCAGCATAAGAAATGATTCCTAAAATATGACCTAGAAGAAGGTTTTTAAGTCAGGGGGAGCCTGGATATGGACTCACACCACATTGATTTTGAAGTAAAACTGTGAGTAGTCCCTGGAGGAGGGACCTCAGGAGGTCTCTAGTCCAACCTACTGCACAGAGCAAGGACAGCTGGTCAGAGCTGGTTGTGCAGGACTTTATCCAGTCAGACTTGAAAACCTGCAAGGATGGCAACTGCACAACCTCCCTGGGCAACCTGCTCCACTGCTGGCCTGCCCTGACAGTGAAGTGTTGCAGTACTGTGGTGTTGGTTGGTTGAAGGTTATCAAATGCCTACAGAAGTAAAAGTTACAAGCTGAATAGGGATGTGACAGTCAGACTGACTCATCCCCTGGTGTAGGAGGAAGGCAAGAAGCAATTACTGACATGTGCTACTGCTCTTTTATCGATTCCAGGTGTACAACGTTCACTATACGATGAGCATTAATGGGAAAGTACAAGATGGATCAATGGAAATAGATGCTGGAAACAACTTAGAGACATTCAAAACAGGAAGCGGGAGTGAAGAGGCTGTTGAAGTTCATGATTTTCAGATTGTAAGTATCACCATCCCTGTCCTTCGTATAACATGCGCCAGCGCTGGACTCTAAGGATACCCTGTCCCATCTCGACTTCT
This sequence comes from Todus mexicanus, assembly GCA_013389965.1. NCBI lineage: Eukaryota > Metazoa > Chordata > Aves > Coraciiformes > Todidae > Todus > Todus mexicanus. Next base: position 21,593 of record WEIS01015478.1, on the reverse strand, counting down.
CTGCCCCAGCTAGTCTCAGGTTCCACCCTCTAACTATCCGCACAATTACGCTTGCTCTCCTGGGTTGCTTTCACAGCGAGACAGGCAGTTTCCTCCAAAACAAAGTCTAAGTGCCTCTTGGATATAGGCTGTGCCAGGTCCCACTCCAGGAAGCAGCATAGATGAGGCTGCATCAGGTTTGGCTCCACGTAATGCTTTTCATTTTCAAACCACTGAACAGAGCAACGACATATGCCCTTGGAGTCTTGCTAGAGAAACATTCCAGCAGGCTGTGACACAGCTCTTGCGTGATTTCATATGCTCTGAACTGGAAAAACCACCTTCCTCTCCCCAAAACATCACCATTTTAGGAGCATAGGGTCAACACAGTAAGCCAAGGAGAGACCAATATACCGTGCTGGACCCAGGCAGCTTGCTCTGCCCTGAGATCAAGAGTAGGAGCTGCTCTCCATTGCTTGGCCTGAGTTCAACCCCAGAGGAGAGCATGGAGGCACTTGGCATGAGCTCATTCATCCGTGAACCAGACATACAGAGCTGGGCCACTTGGGCGGACAGCAAACCCATTTGGGTACCCCAGCAATTTGGCTGTGGCTGCTGAGCACAGAGCCTGGACTAACAGATGCTGAATCTCAGCAGAGCTTGGATAGAATGGTTCACTGAGCTGTACCACCTCCAACTTACTAAAGGCACATCTATGTGATGTTACAGAAACCTGCTTACAGGGCCCAGATCCTCCAATTGATATTCTCAGGTGCAAAACCGTCTACTTCAGAGAAGTCCTCTGCAAGCCAAAGCAGCACCTGATGCTGCTGTTCAGAAGACTTACCCAGAGTTTCTGGAGCAGGCACCTCCCCCTTGCTGAATCTAGAAGGGCAGAGAAATTCAACTCGTTGGCTTCTCAGCAAGTATAAAGAGATGCACGCCAGGAGACCCTGGACCCCGACTTTCCCAACAGCTGTGGTTCAGCCTTTATGAAACTCTCATTAACATCACCATAGCAACATTATTAGCAGCTGAATGAAAGCACCCACAATGAGCTCTTGTCATTTGCCTGCGCTTTTCCACATCTGCAGTAAAGCACCAACCCACTGGGGAGATGCTGGATTCACATTGCCTCCATGTGTGCTGCTGGTAAGCGTGTGGCTGTCACAGCCAGGTCAGAAATCAGCTCCCAACACCAGCCAGCTAAAGGGACCTCCCAGGGTTAGAGCTCCCTTGTCATTACAGCAGGCCAGGGACAGGCTCAGCAAGAGCAAAGTTGATGCTGCTGGTTGGGTTTTGAGCCAAGAATGCACATAGAGGAGAAGGAAACTGAGGAGATGCACTTCCAACGAGCAGGTATTTACATTAGCAGCCTCAGATTGACTGGCACCACTCGAATTTCGATTGCATGGTCGGCGAAGACTTGGATTTGGCAATATTAGCACGCTCAGTGCCCCACAAAGTCTCATTCCCTTACGCACTCTTCCCTGCACAGCCATCCCTTCTATCGCTGCTTTAGAATTTTGTTTTGATGAGTGCCTGCCCAGCTGTACAGGACTTTTTATGGAAAACACAGGGTAAAACTCAGATGCCTCAATACCATCCACCTCAAGCTGTGCTAGATGTCCAAGGCATCCCCGATGCCTGTGGGAGGGATCATGGTGACACCCGTGCCCCCTGTTTCTGGAAGAAACCCAGTACACCTCAAATGGCAGTAAATAATTATATTTAGATGGTTGAACTGAGCTTGTGCAACCCCATGAAAAATGTAGAAGTTTTGCCATGCGCAATGAGGTATCCAATTCGTGACATAAAGGAGAGCGCTCTTTCGTGGGTATCCAAAAACCTACAGCAAAAACATAGAAACTACAGACAAGGTTCCTATGCCAAAACGTCGATGCCCAAGGTGCTGGCGCAGGTCTGGCAGATATGACCCAGGACTTGCAGAAGACCAGCAGCCCTCTAGAGCTGCTGGGATACACCTTCTCTTGCTTAAAACTAGATATCCATGGTTTAGGCAACTGCATTTCACCTTTGTAGACGAGGTGAAGCAAGTCTCCCACATAGACTTCTGTGCCAAATGCCTTAATCACGAGCTTCCCCTTGCTGTCACAGCCACTTATGTGTATAAATTGGACCAAGCTGCCCCCATGTTTTTGTAAATCTGTGTCATAAGGGCACCGCGCCACCAGCTAACACAATTTCGAGGCTGCCTACGTTAGGTGCTAAGTTACAGTTTAATTCGTGTCAACAAATTCCTCAACAGAGCTACTCCAAGTAGCCTACAGCGGGCATGGAAGCACTTACATAAAACACCCCCATCTTTCAGAAATCAAGTGAAAACTTACAGACCTGTTTGACCAGAAGTGTAAAGCTAAAATGATGAGTGAAGAGCATTTTAATGCATCTGGTTTTAAATAAGATTTAACCTTCAGACTAAAAATTCAGCGGCAATTTCGGCAGAGCTTGAGCGCTTTCTTGGGGGCGGTGGGGAGCAGGAGGACCGTGCATGACGCCCTGCCTTCTGCTTTTGCAGGGCATAACTGGAATCCGTTTTGCTGAAGGAGAAAAGTGTTACATCAAAGCTCAGCCAAAAGCTCACGTCCCTGAAGTTGATGCAATGACTAAAGCGAGCCTCACATCTCAGCTGGTATGGGGTAATTTGCTTATTTTAAGTAAACCTTCGCATAGAGAGGGTCTTAAAGCGGTATCTAAATACAAATACAACCCACATTTGAAAGCTGCTATGGATAGTGGGAGGGTTGTTGAGTGTAGGGTAGGATAGCTGAGGGTTTGTTGTCTGATTTCGAGAGGTCCCTGGAAGGTAAGAAAAACAAGATTGGTGTCAGATGCGTCGCTGTGGATTAGTGACTGGGGGAAGCCACAAACCAATTTCTACCAGATCCATAGGAGATCTCAGTGACAAGAGCATCTTCCTAAGCTCAGGCAGTGCGTAAGGCTGGAAGGGAGAGCGAGGAAGAAGCCGCTGTTTCAGTCAATGCGAAGAGGGATCATGGTAGATCCCAGGAGATTTTTATCAACACTCTTGAGCAGAAGCCGAGACTCCATCACTCAAGTCCTCTGAAATAGTCAATAAAGAGGAATTCTGAAAAAAATTATTGCAAAATTATTGCAAAAATTCAGCTAGCTCAGAAGAAATAATAGTAAAAAAAGTAAGTAAGAATTTGCTTTCTTAGCATCGGACTTGATTTTAGGACATTGTGTTAACTAAATTTCATGGAATCTGCATCACAGCCAGCACAACAGCTGCAGTTCTCACTGGCATACTGCTGAAAACTCTCCTTATCTCACATCTGTAAAAAAACCCTATCGCTGTAGGTGCACAGGTGCACAAAGCCCGAGTTTCTCAGAGCTCAGATAGGAGGGGCTTTGGTGACCTGAGCACAGCCGAGCATGGATGCTGGTGGGGGCTCAGCCACTGTTAGGACAGCCCAGGAGAGCCACAGCCCCTTTCCCTGGGTTTGCTCTCAAAAAAACCCCCAACAATAAAAAGCAGATACAATTAGCTGGGAGAGAGGCACTATTGAGGCTGCACCTGCCTGTGATGGTGCTGTGATTACAGAGTATTTCCTTTAAAATGAAAGGGGAAAAGGTCTCTCTAAATCCAAACAGCAAGGCATCAGCAATGCTACAAAGTCGCCTGAAATTGGTAGAATTTTCCCAATGATGGGAAAGAGATCTTCCCCACATTTCAGGCAGGGACCTCCATCTTTCCCACCTTGCCTCACTTCAAAGGCAGGCTGGGCTTCTTGACTTGATTAGCACAATTGCCTGAAGTCAAGGTTTCAGTTTTTCATCTTTTTGTAAGAATGAAGTCATAGTCCTGAAGACATTCTCCTAGAATAGTCAAAAAGTTATTTCTAATCTTCCTGGCGACAGTAAAACCTATTTCCTTGTCTGGTTTTCTGTGCATCTTCTCTAAAGATGCATCACCTACGGAATTGCTGCAATAAATTGTAGGCACCGAGGCCAAAACAAGCAGCTGACTTAGTGCTACTGCTGGGATATTAACCTTCCCTGTTGCTCGACGTTCCAGGTTAGATGTACGATGGGAATGGCAAAGTAGTATTTCTTTTTCTAGAGCAAGTCCTCTCTCTGATACGCGCTTGTTTAGGAGGAAGCACGCATATGCCATTTTCTTACAACACATAACATAAACAACACTGCCTATAAAAGTGGCTGGTTAAAATAAGCTTTTATAATAAGCTTTAAATATAATATTTTATAATAAGCTTTACCCAAACTCTGCCTGCTCACGAGTCGGGATCGTCTCAAACACAAACAAAGGATATTTTTATTTCTGAGAAATAGATTCAGATATTTCCGATGCTGGTATAAGTTTAAGTGGGAGAATATAAATAAAGAGCACTTCTCAGTAGACAGATTGGATAGTGAACTTAAATGACTTGAGACCTACAAAAGAAATCAATAAACACACTGAAGGAACAACAACGATGGAATAAATTGATCTAGTCAGTTACATAACAAGTTGTGATGACTTTTATGGAAGCAATTTAGAATTTTAACTTTGAAATCATACTGGTTTTCATGATTCAGAAGTTGGTTTTCTTTTAATATTTCACTGTTGCTATAAAATACTTACACACTTTATGTAAAATAATACTTTGAACTAACAACTTTAAAGAATCAATCACTGGCATTTTCCTATGTTACTTTGAAGATATGAACCAAAAACCTGCAGGGTACACTTCAAAAAGGCAGGCTCCTTTAACTTGCACTTCAAGCTTTTGGTCAATTCAATTGCTTTTACCAAATGAGACCTTTAATCAGACCGATCACATTGACTTAAAACTGGGAGCTGGAGCAGTTTGCAAGCTATAAGCCTCTCTAAAACTTCTGAACAAGATTCCCCCGCCTGCATTGTAAATATAGTTGTATCATGGGAGTACATCAAATGAGAACAGGGCATGATAAAAGATTAAGGTCTTGGTTTTAGATGGTGCATTTCATTGCTGCGTAGCTGGAGGTGGTAAACCCTCACAGTTTCTACCACCTGAAAATTGGGTGCTTTGGGTTGAAAGTTCTCTGACACCTAGTTCTTGTACACGGGACAAAGCTTTCGGAGAGAGACAGCTGAAATCTCAGCCCCAGTAAAGCTGACATTAGTTTTGCCATTCATTTCAGTGGTGGCAAACTTCGCTCGGGCTGTGGCTCAGTACAATTGGTTCACGTTCATAAAATACGAGGATGCTCGGTATCAACTGCCGCACATGATCATACAGCTTGATGCTCAGGAATCAACAGCAAGCAGGCACGTGACTGTTCGCTGAGCAGCGAAGGATTTATGCTCTTCTATTTGCAGGAAGATGAAATCATGCCTGTAAGATTTGATGAAAACTCCCTTATCTGGGTGGCTGCAGATGAACCTATCAAGCATAACAATTTCCTCAGCCCCAAAATTTTAGAGCTTTGCGGGGATCTTCCAATTTTCTGGCTGCGACCAACATATCCCAAAGGTAATATTTCTTTTATTTGAAAAGCATGCTATCCCTCCCGTCATCTAAATGCCTTCCCCAAAGCAGGCTTGCCACCAAGACCTACACATGTGGGAAACCAGGATCCTTTCCTCCCTTGCCCATCCTGTCTTGCCAAGCAGTCATAGTTCGGTGCTGAGATTGTGGGTTTGAAGTTTATCCACGCTTACTAGACATGTTCCATACTTCTGTTTCCTCAGACAATTTATATAGCTCACTTGAGTGACTTGCTGTGAGATGAAACATTCCCAGAGAGGTCAGGCTCGTTCTATGAAAGAACAAGACAACAGCTTAAACTGGCCCCTGAAACATTTAGGCAGCTGACATCATGTAGTAGGAACACCGTATCTGGCCAAGAGTTTGGGAATATCAAGCTCTTGATCTGGGACGATAGCCTGTCCTGATTCCTACCCAGTTTCTCCAGAGGTTTCAGTGGAATGGAAGGATGAAATACTTCAGCTAGGCAACTAGTGGGTGGAGTTTATGAGGTCCTGGGGGCAGAGGTGAGCTTAGCAAAGGTGTTCAAGAGTCATTAGAGAGACAACAACTTCTCCAGGTGACTTCAAGGCTTGGGAGGAGAGGAGAAGGCTTGAAAAGACGTTACTCCACCTTGTTTCAGTTAATATTAGAAGACTCAAAGTGGGCGGGAAGGGAAAAAACACCCAAACAACAAAAAGCCCACCATATTTTAGAGCACTTGTGGGTCCAAACTGCCAATATTTTTCACGTTTCTCATAACCCCATGACCCTACATATCTCATCGCGCAACAAAAGAGCAGTATCAAAGCTGTCCAGACACTTTTTCCACCAGGTCCACCAGCTGCCCTTGGGAGCAGGGCACCAGTCTGTCACAAAAACACTTAAAAAAAATAAGATGCATATGATTGGTCTTGTTAGCGCTGGCAACTACTGCTGAGTTAACATCGGTGACCACAGGGTGGGTCAAAAAAATCAACGAATCTCCTCACACCTGTTTTGCCTCAAGGGGAGAAAGAGTGGGGGGGAAAGGCAATCTCACTCCCCTTTGGACTGATGTTGGCTAAAAATACAACAGAGGAATCCAAGCAGCTCTCACAGGGCTGTTCATCAGGTTTGCCACAACACAGTTTCATCCACCCTCTGCCCCTTTGTTGTTTTTATATATATATATTTAAAGAAATCACTGAAACCTTAGATAACATGTGGATAAATACAAGGACGTGCTGAAGATAAGATCATCCCCTTGTGATTATTTCTTCAGATAACCAAAGGAGAGAAATGAAGAGAAACAAACGCCAATCAGAATCAAACTTTGACTCAGAAGACTTGGAAGCTGCTAGCGAAGAAGTAAACTCCAGGTTGCCCATCATGCAGCTGACTCAAGAGCTTGATCGCCAGTCTAATGAAACCAGGCCAATGGGACAAGAAGCTGATCAAACGTTTAATCCAGACAACCCGTATAATGTAAGTATTTGCAGTGTAATCTTCTTTCAGAGCCCGAGACTGAGGTAGACAGGTAATACTGGTCATGGGGAGTTTGTCTGTCTTTTTTTTTTTTTTTTTTTAAATCTGTGCAGTCTTTGCCTGTTCAGCTTTTCTCTGAAATTGCAGACTTGTAAAACACTTGAGAAATTGAAAGTCCTTTTTCACTCTTCTCCCTTCCTCATCCCAGTTTTCATTAGACGTCAGCCTGAAACAAGCACAAGCGCTTGAGGTGGAAAGATTAAGGCAAGCTAATGCCAAGCTGCTTTTCAGGGTTTCCAGGTCCACGCGGAAGCAGCACCAGAGAGGTCTGACAAAAATAACACTTTCCAAAAAACAAAGCAAAGCTGGTCTTGATCAGACAGCTGAACCCTATTATTTATGGGCAATGTAAAGAGAGCCCAGTAGGTAGGAACATACTTTGCCCTCAAACAGAAATTAGTATGAGAAGTGACTACTGCAGAGTGAAGCAGTAGTAGTTTCTGATTGCAAAGAGATCAGGGTTAGACCAAATACATCTGTTTTCTCAGCCTCTTCTCTGTGAGAATAAACAGCCCTAGTCTAGCAAGCAATTCACAGCAGAGAACCTGTTTAGAGACAGCAACAGTGGGTGATGCCCACTACAAAACTTCTGCTCACTCTTTTGAGAGGCAGCAGCTCCCAGATGGAACACAGGAGCTGCCCCGCTGTGTCCCCACACCTTTGCCGCGCCGCAGGAAAGCTGGCTGTACAGTAGGCACCTTCCAGTCTACTGCACCAGCGCCAGACAATTTACACCCACCATTTGGTGCAGCAGGAGCAAGTCATTTTAATACAGCACTGTCACAAGATAAATGCCTCCTGCTTTGGAAATAAGTCCCAGCTTTGACTTGACATTTATGCAACAGCAGGAGATCATTATAGTGTGACAGCATTCTGCCGAGTTGACATCCCTTAATTAAACTTAAATTAATCACTCCAAATAAAGTGGATCCAAACAGGCTCTCTCACGAGGTCAGTGAAATAGCGACGGCACTGGAATGTAACCTCACAGCTACTGATGTACCAACGTCCATGGGGTCTGAGCTGCCCTGTCTCTGGAGGGCAGCAGCAGAACAACTGCCACAGGTCCGTTCTTCCAGCTAGAAGGTCCCCGGGCCAAATGGAGAACGTCCAGTCAGGTACGGTCACCGGACTTCCCTCAGCCTGCACCGTGAGATCCACCTTCACTAACAGGGATTACGTAGATGCCTCTATCCAAGCTTTCTTTAGAGACTGATTCAATAAGGACCATCAGTCATATAATGTAAGATGAAATAAGCCCTCGCTAGAGCTATTTCTCTTCACGCACTATGAGTGGAGCCTGGACAATGAGCTCAGGGGTAGAAGCTCACACTGCAGGTATCTGAATTCAAGGATGATGAATCCTGCGCAAGAAAACAACACCCTCCCTGCTCTCAGGGCTGGGAATGGGTCACTGGGGGCTGTCATTAGCATCCTGTACAAGCCTGGACAAGAGATGGCGCCTTTCTGTGCCTCACCTTTTTGGCGTGCTGCTCGTTTTCTGAATGAAAAATGCTCAGGTAAAAAAGTCAAGTGTTACTCCAGCATTTGCTCTTTTGCTGCTGCTTTTCTTGAAATAAAACCAATGGGAAAAGAACAGATTGGTTTCAAAAACCAGAAATTAGTTTCAAAATGCAGAGGTTACTTTTTTCCGCCAGAAAATAGGAAGGGAATTTTGAAGGGTGCAGGCAGTTGCAAGAGGATGCTTTTACATCTTTTATGTTGCCTTGCTCCATGTAACTCCTCAGCGTCAGATACAGAACAGGCATAATTCTCACAGTGCACAATGCACCTGTGTGTGGTAGAAGGGGAAAAAAAAAAGCAGACTGAAAGACAAGGGAGAAATATTCAGAAAACTGTAGGGTAGTAGCTTACTGGAGAGTTTCCTGGGAATGCTGTACAAAGCATTAAAATACAAAAATTAAAATAAAACATTAAAGCCACAGCATACACCTCAGACATTGTCATCTACATAAAAGAACCAGGTAACTGTCTTTTCCATCAATAGTATTTAAAACTTGGGAGTTCACTGCTGCTGGATCTTTTATAAGAACTGTAGAAGAAAAATAATGAAGTTAAGAGCTCTCTGTTTCTTTCCATTTTACACAGCTGATTGCACCAATTCTGCCCTTCTACCGAACAAAGCCAGGCAGTGTGGGGAAAAAACCCACCAAGACGCACGGGTCAGTTTAGTGGGAGTTACGTTAACTTCAGCAGGACCAAGGTTTCAGTTCCTACCCTTTGCAGGGTTAACAGGAGCATCGGTACCTTTGACATTCTCTGAGAATGAGAGCAGGGGGGATGACATTTAATATTTTACATTTCAGCAACTGGAAGGTGAAGGGATGGCTTTCGACCCCATGCTGGATCACCTGGGTGTGTGCTGCATCGAATGCAGACGAAGCTACACGCAGTGCCAGAGAATCTGCGAGCCTCTCTTGGGCTACTACCCGTGGCCTTACAACTACCAAGGCTGCCGTACCGCCTGCCGAATCATCATGCCCTGCAGCTGGTGGGTTGCTCGTATCATGGGCGTTGTGTGAGAAAAAGCAAATCGGAGCCTTAACAAAATAAGCAGGAACGCAATGACAACGAACTGGGAAACGCCGACAACCAAAGCAACACTGCCAATCCTGGCCTTTAAAAATCACAGCGTGTGTTACTGCAGCAAGAGGCAGGTGAGACAGTCTAACTGTAAATAAAAATCTCTAAGTTAATATTCCATTAGCTTTACAAATGAGAAGCGTGTTACTAGCACTCAGTGAATTAAAAAACTGAGATGTCCCCCCAAAAAAGGACAGTATTAAACTTTGCTCACAAGCTGGTTTAGCAGTCCAGAAGCTTGCTCATCCATCCAAATTTCAGCCCTTCAACAAAACCCTCTCCTTCCAAGCACATGTGAAAATTTACGTCCAATTAGGCAACTAGCTCAACTTGTACACTTGGGAGTACCTTTCACCCACGTAGCTTACTTAAATAAATCACAAGTTAAGTTGCTCCCCGTTGCTATTCATACTGAGTTGCCGGGTCATTATGAATGGTTACAAACCAATTACAGCATACCTTTCCCACAAAGCTGCTCCAGGGGACATGGGAAAGCGCACATTGTGCTCAATCGGAAACAAACGTCAGGAAAAGGGGCCGTGGAAGGGAATGTGCGTGGCCACAGAATCAAAACCCTTCGCACATCCCACCATCAAAGAAGCCCCAGCACCAAGAATCTTGTATCCATGATACCACTGTAGAGTCTAACAAGTATCTGCTATCCAGCTACTACGGCAAAAGTATTTACGTGCAGTTGCAGACCAAAGAGTTTCAAGACCCTTCAGAATCTACAACAGCCACCGTATTTATAAATCCTTGAACTAGACACTTTTGACACAAGATTACAACCCCTCTTTATTCCACATGGGTAGCAGCCATTCACGCTAGCTCCTTTCGCTTTGCTGAAGCTAACCTCCGTTCCCTGCGAGAGAAACTCCTTACCAGTAAGGAAACAAAACAAAACTCGCAGAAGCGGGTTTGTAACCTCACCCTTTTTGCTTAGGCAAACTCTGCAATTATTGGGATTAATTGCATATTAAAACTCTAAGGAAGGTACTAAACTGAAGCGCTCGCAAAGATGGAATGACTGCAGACTTCTAGCCTTGAGAAGACAAAGAGGTTTTACACCGCCTTCATCCGTACTGTATGTCCTGAACTTCACCGTTAAATTTCTGGAGTCATCTACACGGGCTTTATAAACAAAAGGGTCCGATTTTTCTTAAAGTTCACTTTCTGAAGTATTCATTTTGGTGACTAAATAGCTCTCGAGATGTTGCAAGCCTCATAATGTTATTAACACCGCGTGACACACAGAAAAGAGGAATTAATTTGACATAATCGTGGCTTAAAGAAAATAAAGACAACCTCATGTGGAATGCTAAACTGCATATCTAAAAAGCAAAGTGTTAAGTGAGCATAAGATGAGAATAGAATTCAGCATTTTGTTCTATTGTAGCTTTTTTAATATAAGCATCACCTTCCCTTAATCTGACGAACAGACTCACTTTGAAATATTTAAATTAAGAACTTCTTAAAGTGGGATTTCAAGGCCTGTTAAATTTGAGTTTCTGCTTTTTAAAGTGAAGATGACCTTGATCATTCTGTTGTTTTAGAAGTACGTCATTTGTATGCTTAGAAAAGTTGGGTTTCCTTTTTTTTTCTTTTTTTTTTTTTTTACTGCAGATTAAACAAATACATTAATAAAATGGCAATTGCTTTCCGTGCCTTTTTCCACGTAGAAAGTGTAAGAGCAGCTTTGTGTACACGTGTTCAAGAACTGTCTGCAGAGGGAAACAAAGGGATCAGCAAGGGAAACACTCAAGGGAAGGAGAAGGAAACATGACACTATGGATGAACTGGACTGTTGCTGTGTTTTGCATCTAAGGCCATCTCGAGGCAACCCATAACCTGCTTCTCCCTGTCCCCCCAGTGAAAAAAAAGATCCAGTCTCCTGAAGATAGGAAAAAAACCCCTTGTAGGTGATATCCATGGCTACACGCTCTTAACAAAATTAACTCTGCCTAAGGAGAAGGCTCGCGTCAGTTGTTTATTTCTATAGGCAGTCATAAACCATGTAAGGAGTAAAAAAGCATTTTATTCACGGATGTGTTAAATTGTCACGTATGGCATGTACATGTTGAGAACTCAAGCTTCAAGTAATCATATTTACCTATTTACCTACATATTTATCATCTACCGTATTCAAAGAAAAAAAAAAGGTACAGATCTCTTGCTGTGGCAAGGTTGGAAAAGATAGTTTTAAGTGCAACAAGGAAACTGTCTGAGGAGACACAGAAGTGAGAGCAAAACCAATGATCCGATGGTATGCAGAGATGTAGCAATAGTCCCTGCAGTGGTGGCTCAGGCTACAGTTCCAACTATCCGCAGTGATCCCACTCGCCGTTGTACAGCATTTACTGCCAGTGGTGAAGACGAATTTTCCACTGGCACCGTAGAAGTCATACCTTGCACACCGGAGGTCACAACATGTCTGTGTTTGGTGGGGTGGGGAGGGAGGGAGGGAGGATGTTCCTTGAATCTCACCCTGCCTGAGCAAAACCCAAGTTCAAAACCTTCCTTTGGCCAAAGTTTAGGGAAGGAGGAAAGAAAGAGGGACGAGCTCGTCACGAATGGTGTTTCCTACCGTAGGTGAGTAGATGTTAGTCAGAGCACTGGAATTCCACTATCCTTAAAACTTAATCACCCATGTGATTGCGCACCAGGAGGATTAGGACGGCAGAACAGACTAGAGCCAAAAAAGGGGGATAAATTCAGGCAGGTGGAAAAGAGAAGAAAAACAGGCAACAAAGCTACAGGGTTAGAAAGGCTGAAAGCCAGTGATGAGAAGGCAGGAATCATCTCTTTTCTGCATCTACAGCCCCCCCTCCCCCCTTTTTCCTCACTTACAAGGAGCACACCTGAGTTTCTCCCTTTTTTGATACGGGACTCATCTTCCACTTGTATCTACACTGAGAAAGTAAGAGAAGCTGGGAGGTATGGAAGCTGGGCGATTTGTCTTCTGCCTTCCATGTAACACTTCACCCCTGCTGCAGCACGAATAAATTCCAAGAAAGCTTCAGTGAAGAACAGACTAAGCACTTGTTCTGTACAGTGGGGGGAAAAAAATAAATGCAGAGAAGTCTAAAACCACAATTGGCAAAGAACAGATTGCTGATGGGCACATCAGGGTGGACAGAATCTCTGCTCAGAAAGGGCAGGAGTTCAGATTGAACCAGGAGTGCCACCATCTTCTGTTTGTGCCTTCTGAGAGGCTCAACTGATCTTTTTACGAGCCCTGCACACACACACCAACGAGGCTGCCTTAAGCTACAACAGACAGGCATTTTCTGTGACTCCCAGGACAGCAGCAGGGAGTAATCTCGCCTGTGGTGTCAAACGGGAAAGCTACTGTTACCTCCCGCTGTCCTGTTCCCCTATTTGTAACAGGACTACAAATCACAGTACTGAGGTGAACCTGCCTGGGTCTTCTAGACAGTACCAGCTAAAGATGCCAAAAAGGCTTCGGAGAAAACCCTCAAGAGAAGTTTGAAAGCAATTAAAACATCATCCACTCTGCCCTTGCAGGCACTTCGCTGCCTCCAGCCAACTCATTGCCGGCGCTACAACAAATTCCACTCACCCTCTCTAGTCCCAAAGGAAATTCCCTTTGTTACTGGTACCTTTACAGATTCTAGTCAACCTCCAAGCTCCCCGCTGTCTTCCCCTTGACCTAGGGCTTCTGGAACCGTTCTGTGCACGTGTTTTGACGAGAACAAAACATAGACTGTTTGAAGTTCAGGAAGCATCGTCCCCTCAACGTGATATGGAAATGCTGCCTATTGCTTTAATCCAATCCCCTCCCACCGGAAACCCCCAACCCCACCCGTAAGGCAAGGAGAGCTGCCCTTGCTGGTTCACTTAAATTCTGCAGTGGAACACACACGGATTATCTGCCCCTGCTCAGAAACATGCCGGGATTATGTTTAGACCTGCGAACTTGGCTTGCAGGATTGAGATGGACAGGGAGATCTACCGCTTGATTGTTACAAGGTTTAGCCTGAAGCTAAAGCATTATATTTGCATTACATATGCCTCAAGAGTACCTAAGTAGCAATGCATTTTATTTCACTTTTCGCCGTAAGCTAAGTGAATTGGGTCCCAAAGCACCGAAACCCTATCCACTTAATACACGGGTATATTGTGCTTATCTGACGTAACATTCCCATGGTCTTTCTGTAAGCGTAAGTAGACAGAGGAAGCCCTGCTGTGTTCTCTTCAGTAAGTAAGAACAACTTGATTGTCAGAAAACATCCTCAAATTACTTTTTCATTTCTATTTAAGAGATTTTTATCTAGGCTTTTCCCACAGCAAGTCTTCGCTAAGCACTGTTAAGTGCTCTGAATGACATTTTATAAAGCAAGGCTGGCCAGGAGACAAGAACCCAATTTTGTGACAAAGTGAAGCACTCGGAGATGTGTCTTCCTTCTGCATTAGAGAGGAAGAAATGCCGTTCAGAGCATAAATGAAAAGCAACAAAGCACTTATCGAGGAGAATCAAGCCCAAGTCTCTGTTCCAAATCATGTCAACTTCAGTGTTAGCATCCCATATGGATGGCAAATGCTCTAGATACGGAGCAACTAGCTACTCAGAACTCTCTAAAGGGCAAGAGATAACCCACTGAAGTTAACAAACCTTCACTGAAATATGCCACGAGTATACCCTTTGAGAAACTCTTCCCAGAAGCAGACGTTGCTCAGGAAGAGTCAAGAGGTAAGGTTCGCATAGAACCGTTCCTAAATTCAGTCTATCTCCCTCCACTGTATTCAAAGACCGGGATAGCATTCAGCTCTGCACGTCATCATATGAAAATGGGAAAACATGAATCCATTCTCAAGTTAAAAGCGATTTAAAAAAACCCCAAACAACCCACTGCCCAGAAATCACTGCTTGCACCATCGGATAATCATCAAGAAACTGCAGTTAGGTCAAGACCCTAGTCATAGCCTACGGCTGCCCAGTCTGACAATGTGAAGTTCAGAGCTATGGTATACATCCAAAACCAACTGCCTTTTAAAGATCTGTCAGATTTTTAAATCTTGGTATTTACCCACTGCACAGACATAGTTAACAGGAAAAAAAAATCCACTGCATTTTCCCAGTGTCACTGCAAAGCCTGGATTCCTAGTCCTGAGGTGGAACCGAATACATCATTTCTCCTTCCTCCGTTGTTTTCAATCATCTTTTACATACATTTATTACTGCAACAGCTGCAGACTTCACTTGTCCCCGCTTTAATAGCCTTTATGTTTTACCAAGCTCATCCAATCTTCCTTGTAGTAAAATAACATATCAAATACGAAGAAAACAGGCAGAATATCACGCAACCTGGAAAACCCTACAGAATTAGGAATGCAAGGAAAAGTAGCAAGCTTAAGCGGCATCCAATGGTTAGCGAGGAATGAAGTGGTTTTCAGACGGCTGCCAGCATTTGCAATTCACGGTGTTCCCTAGAATCTTAGACTTTCAGGTACCTCTGAATTCCCAAGAGACAGCAGCATGTGGACTAGGCACGTTTACCCCGACTTTGTAAGTTCACTTCTCTTTCACAGAATCCCAAAACAGTTGAGGTTAGAAGGGGCCTCTAGAGGTCCCCTTGTTCAGCTCCTCTGCTCAGGCAGGGCCCGCTAGAGCCAGGTGCTCAAGACCATGTCCAGGTGGCTTCTGAGCACCTATAGGCCCTTTCAGACTTGTATCCAAGTAGGACAAGCACAGACAGGATTTCTTACATCTCGGAGTTGTTTTTCTGTAAATACTGTTATTTACAATTTGATCATGACAGAAAAGGTGCAGCGATGGAAACAATTAAGGATGTGCGGGCTCGTCTCTAAAGCAAAGTTTCCAATATCCTGCAATAACAGAACTTAAAGCAACTGCTTGCTGTCTTTGATTTCAAGCAACTGCAACAGATCCTTCGTTTTGAATACAGAAGGCAGACAGAGGACCCACTTTTCTGTAGAAACTTCCAGCCACAACTTTCTCCCTTCCATCACACACGACTGCAGCTCAACCTATCACCAGATGGAAGGACTCCAAAAGTGGAAAGCGTGTCTGCGTCAAGAATAGCAATCTCATCCCCTTCACTGAATGCACATTTTGCTCCTCTGCATGCCAGCTTTTTCAAGCAGCGTATTCACATCCTTACCTCCATGCTTTAAGTAATTCCCCCATCAAACCCCAAGATGACTAAAAATGAAATGAAGCAGCTTCCGTATAGAAAAAGTTATATTTACAGCTTTATTTAGCAGAGTTACAGAGCAAACAATTTTAACACTGTTGTTGGAAAGTGTTTTTACCCAGAGTTGCCAAGATCTAATAAGTTATTGAACAGAAATACCGGGCGTAAGGCAATAATCCTGACCAGCCATTAGAGATCACCCCATCCCCGAAGAGCAGAGCTGATAAAGGCAGTAGAAAATTTAGACTGATTGACTCAATTTCCAAAAATCAGAGAGAGATGGTGAGATGGTGAATAGGGTTCCACTCTTGAGTATATCTTTAACATCTGTGGATGAAGGAATTCCTAAAGCACGCAAAATGTAAAGACAACTCCTATTTCCAAGGGAACATTCAGTGCTTTGAATTCGAGAATGCTATGTCCATACACAGTGGTCAGTACAGGACTATGGCAACACATAGGTGGTGAAAGATTAAAAATAACATTAGAATTTCTTCCACTCCATGTCATCAGGAGGATTTACTTCCACCTTCCTTTTGCCAACATCAGACCAGTTGGTGCTCAGAACTGTGCCTCCAGACTCCATCTGCAACAGGAGAGAAAGCTGGTTTAGTTTGCTAGAGGAATTCTAGTGACATAAAAGCCGCATTTCTTACAGCAGATGAACAAATTCTAAAGAAACGTGAAGAAATTAAGTTTCGTGTAGCAGCAATTACACAGGAACCCTGTGTAAAATGTGACAAAGCCATCATTCCATAACGTTCAGCCCAAAGGTACTTTTATCAGCGCTGGACGCAAAGAGATGTTACTTCATTAACAAGAAGCTTTTGAGGAGTCAGTCGCGTTCCTGCCTATGAGGACTTTAAATAAAAGGAACTAGACACAAACAATTAAGAGGAATTTGATCCTTTCATCCATGGCTCACACAGAGCTTGAAGACTTGCCAAAAACTGTATTTCCGCTGGTAACGCTCTTTGAAACAGAGAGACCAGTGACAAAGCACAATCTTGGACTTAAAGAGTCACATTGATTAGTGTACAGAACCGCAGCTTTTAGCGAGACTTGTTACACCAGCATCTCCAACAGAACCAGTGCCTCTCATACGCCCAAGGTTTTGGTAGCTATTCCCGATTCATGCAAAGTTTAGTAAATTGCATTGCCGTGCAGAAAAATATGTATTCCTTCAGAAAAAAAGAATGAAGACTTACAAATGATTTGTTCATGGCACGTTTCACTTCATCGGTACCATCTGAATAAATTTGCTGGAAGAGTTTATTTAAAGCAGCATCTCCTTCTAATTTCTCGTTCTTCTCCTCTTCTTTGATTTCAACTACCAGTTTGTCCCAGTTCCTTGTATAGTGAGAGGACGATGGATATAAGTGCTGGGTATCTGAAAATAGAAGTGTTTGTTAACTGAGCATTTTCTCACGACTTTTAGAGGAGCGAAGAACACATAGAAACATATGTATCTGATGAAGCAGAGATGATAAAGGAACATGAATCTGAAAATGCAAATGGATTTCTCCTTATTGCAGTAACAAAAATAAAGGAAACTAAGAAATGCTAGAGACTACATTCAGCAGCTGCCAAGAGTTTACTTTTAAGTAAACAGAGTTACATAATTTAGTTATCCAACAAGGAAAAAAAAAAGCTGGACAACAGCAACACATAATTCAAGTCAAAAGGAGGCAGGAGATACCAGATGACAGNCTGGCAGACCTTGACAGATTTATTGGTGCCCAATACGTGGCAGGATTGGAGCGCTGATAGATCACCCAAATAGTTCGAATTCAGATTTGCTCCATTGAGGGAGTATCACACTTTTTTTCCTTAGAGTCTTTAAGGATTGGAAACTAAAAAAGACTGTTTAAATGATGTAGTTTCTGAGAGCAGTGTTATTTCATGTCTTTTTAGGGTTTCTTTCAGAGTTAGGTGCTGTATTTTTCCCTCACATGCAGTATGCTTTGTGTTGTTTATTTCTGGGTGCTGGGCAAAAGCCACCACGTCGCTGTGGTGTCTATCACTGATTTATGCTGTGCTGAACTGGGCAGCGAGTGCATCTCTGTCCCACAGGTGTTACATAGTGGGGTTTGCTACTAAGAATACTTTTGGTTTTACCTCGGGAAGTTGTACTTGCTCCCAGTATGTTGATCTGACTCCACTGGATTTTAGGTTTCCATTAAGTTATGAGGACTGCAGATATGGTTGTTGCAATCAAAAGATGATTATTACTGAATTTATTTTTCATTCTCTGTATTGTCTGGTGTCAGACTAGATATCGGTGCAGGTGTATGTGTCTGGCAGCCACCTCAACTGGTAGAGTGAAGCTTCAGCTTCAGGCACCACAGTTGACCAGGCCCTGTGAGGTTTTATGACACGCTCTGCAGCCATCCAGACTCCAAGAGGTTTTATGACACGCAAGACATGTGCTGCAGCTATTTGCTCTCTGCAAGCCTCTGCAACAGGCACGGCAGCTGTTCAGACTTCACGAGCAACCCTTCTACAAGCCCTGCCGCTGCTCCAGTTCCCAGAACAAACACTGTTGCTATTCCAACTCCAACAGCACCGTAGCTGTTTCAACTCCAGCAACAAACACTGCAGCTACACCTGTGGGGATGGTTAAACAGTGGAAGCAGAATAACTGGCAACATAAAGATAAACCTGTTTGGGCTGTCACGCTGTGGCAAGACATTGCTGCTCGGCTAGAGAAACTAACTGTACAAAGTGAGTCACGTGGATGCCACGTGGAGCCACTGAGGAACATCGAAACAACCAGCAAGTGGACCATGCCGCTGAAGTGTCCAAAAGAGACTCAGACTGGGAACATAAAGGTGAACTATTTATATCTCAGTGGGCCCACAACTCTTCAGGACATCAGGGAAGAGATGCAACATACAGATGGGCTCGTGACCGAGGGCTGGATTTAACTATGGATGCTATTGTGCAGGTTATCCATGACTGCGAAATATGCACCACAATTAAATGAGTGAAATGGTTAAAAACTTTGTGGTACGGGGAACGATGGTCCAAGTGTAAGTATTCGATAAGTGTCTTTCAGGATAACACTGTGGTGATGACAGGAGCTAGTTTCATTAGGTGGCGTCCAGTAACGGCCTGAGATGAACCTGCAACCTGTGGGCACGAACTGTGACAAATTTCAACCCCTTTCCTGCCCTGAGACTGCTATGATAGATGGAGGCCCACAATCGTGAACTTACTGAACTTTTCTGTAGAAAGGAATGATGACCTAGTGATGGGTATGACATACATGGTATGGAATAAAGGGTAGAATGTCCCAGTCCGAGGTAGAAAAAAATTCTGTTTGGTGATTTTACTTCTCAGCTCAGTCTCTTCTAACTAACTGAAAGTGTGTATTTTTGCAGACAGTCTCTGCTTCTAGCAGTGATAATGCTTCATGTTTAGAGTTCGTGCCAAGGATTGGTGTGGAGATCAAGGTCACCACTAAAGCTTGTGTACCACACTGGGGGTGCAGAAAGTAAAAGGCTGCACCTGCAGGGAGGAGCAGCCAGGACAGGAGACCCTAAACTGACCAAGGAGGGATTCCATTCCACATATGTCATATTCGGTATAAAGCTGAGGGATCACGAGGGTCAACCTCTCTTCTTCAAAGGCCGGCATCTGAGGAGGACTCTGCTCATTTTCCATTCAATCCCAATTCGTGTGTTCCTAAACCAGTTCCATCTGCTGCTGAGTCCAGCCTGGGATGTCCCAGAGTCTGCTCCACAGCATTAGTGGTGATGGTGACTAACTGCCATCCAGGGGGCTCGGTTCGGTACTGGTTTTGTATATATTCCATTTGATTATTATTATTTCCATTAAAGCTGTGCTTTCTTTTCTAACCAGTAAGTCTCTCTCCTTATTCCATTTTTTGGAAAGAGAGAGATTTTATTTACAGGCCTAGCAGACAGCCCTGATCCTAAACCTTGACACAGTAATAAAAAACCCCAAACCATCACCAAAAAAAAAGGAGCCTAGAGCCATAGGAAGATCTGAGCTAAATTTCAAAAAATATCTGAAATCAGTAAACCAGGAAATTAAAATTTTCTCAAAGACAGATTATTAATCTTTCTTGAAAATCTACAGAAGTCTTAATTTCCGAGGGAGATGGAATACTCAAGTAAATAATACTTAATTATTTAAGCAACAACAGAGGCATAACAATGCATAGAACCGCAAAACAGTGATCAAGACAGATAGCCAAACAGATAAACCCAGAGGAATTAATGACAAACATAACCTTAACAACCCATCAGATTAATGGAAGTTATGACTAAATTTATTATTGAAGTTTTAGTGGCGTCCTGCAGACTTCTTCTGTGAGTACAAAACAAGGCTATTAGGCTTCTCATTGTAAATATGAAGCTGCGATTTTATTAACAACATTTAACACAAAAATATTATTAATAACTGCAAGTAATTTAATACAAATACATATGTAATACTTAACAGTTCAGAGAACAAACCTGGTGTAAACTGCTTTAACTTAGGAGCATCTCCCTGGCCCTCCAGCTTCTCCCATCTTACAGCTTCTGGCTTCTTCATTTTTATCTCAACCTACAAAACACAAGACAAAGAACAACTTAATCCAGATGGCAAACAGTTCGGCCAAACAGTTTCAGAGTAGTTGGAACCCTGTAGCAGTAAGCAAGTAAATACATTTGGGTTTAGAAACACAGTTTCTAATATGAAGTCTATATTTTAGCAAAATTTACTTCCCTCACAAGATGACATTATGTGATTCCAAGTCAAATGTTAGCTAAGCTTTTATGGGGCTGCACAGCTTTTGTATCAGACTTTTACCCTTTCGTTTAGTGCCACTTAACTTTCCTTTGCTTACTATCCACTTGATTCTTTTTGTAAATCATGGCATCCCCAAAGTAACGATCAGTCCCAATGTCTCTACGCTGCCAGGCACCACGGTATTCTCTTTCATGCATCCCTTTCTTGCCAGTCAGCTATAATAATTAAACAGCACTTTTGAAGGACTACAAAACTATCTAGGTTTACATTTCATCCACCAAAAAATTTCATATTTTATATGTTGTAGTACACACAGCAGAGAAACACCGTGGGACTGCACAGATCTTCCCAATGGAGAAATTCAGAAGCTGGATTCATTTGGTTCAACGAACAAACACTGCTATAGAGAAAACTGTCTAGTATTAGTTGACAAAACTGGCAATTAAAAATGGATGTGGTTGCAATTATCATAGGAGAAACAAAATTAAGTGAAGTATGTCATGCCCTATTCACAACTACACAGAATCCCTTTAGACAACCGTATTGAAATGTTTTCTTGTAATTAACCTTATCCTTTGGTTGCAGGGTTACAAAGTGGCAAAACAATGTCTGCAAAAAAAGGACTGTCTAATGTCACTCCAGATGACAAATTCACTTCAGAAAATGTCACAAAGTTCATGTGATGCTATTAATTAACTGAAATCAGTGCTTGCTAAACTGCAGCAGTTCCTTATTTATGAACAGCTCAGCAGAAGTGAGTTCTTAGTACTACCTAAAGCCACTATAACCTGGGGATCCCTGCAGACCCACGGT
>WEIS01015471.1:37811-49814 GCA_013389965.1 Todus mexicanus | reverse complement strand
AGATCTTCTTGGAAGTTAGGTTTATGATCTGCTTTTGCATTTCAGACCTGGTGAGTAACCAGAGTGCAGAGGGTCTCCTCGAGGACTGTGATCTGTTTGGACCAGCACGGGACGATGTGTTGGCTATGGCTGTGAAGATGGCAAATGTCCTCGATGAACCAGGACAGGACCTGGAGGCTGACTTCCCTAAGAGTAAGAGCTGGGTGAAGCAGGTACACAGGGCTGCTCATGCTCCAGCAGCGTCCTCCCACTGCCCTTGGTTGACCATTGCCAGCAGCATTAAGAGCTGTGTGAACTTATCTCCCTGTGCCCTCTGACTGACAAGACTTGAGCCCAGGAACTCTGAGAGTCTTGCAGATGACTACTCGCAACAGGAGTGAGAGACCACCACTTGTCTAGACTAACTGACCTGTTGCAAACACAGGTCTGCAGAGAAGAAAGAATGGGAAACTGATTTTAACAGCGCACAGAGCAGGGTGGTGGTGCTGGTGTGCTTCTGGATGATGATTCCAGAGGATCCAGCAAGGCAAGAGAGAGCTGGACAGGACAAGACATCCTGGGAGATGGGAGAATTGCTTAGTGTCCATTAGCAGGCAGAAGGTGGAAGAAGAGGCAAGGACTTGTAGGAGCACAGATGTGTTGAGGCAGGATGCAAGCAACAAAGGACAGAAAATTGGGGTGCCTGTGCCAGGTTGTCCCCAGTACTGGCCTGGGAAAGGGATGAGGAATGTTCTTCAGAATGAAAGTTGCTAAAGGGGAGAAGATGGGGCTCTGGTTAGTCTGCGAAAGCTTAGCATCATCTGCCGGAGCTGTTGTTTCCTTTGTTGGGCTATAGCTAAGAGTTTAGGCAGTGGTGGAGGGCATGAAGTGTTGGGCTGCATGTTCTCTCTTCATCTTTCTGTAAAAACCAGGCCAACACAGGGGACAGGATGAGAAGTCTCATCTGAGTCCTTCTGCCTGTTCCCTTTCAGATCCTCTAGACATCAATCCCAGTGTGGACTTCCTTTTTGACTGTGGGCTGGTGGGACCAGATGATGTGTCCACAGAGCAAGATCTGCCTCGTACTGTCCGAAAGGTGAGCTCTCTGTGGATACTGCCTCTTTGGGTTTGGAGTGGGAGCTGCCATCTGGGATGTATAAGATGAAGTGTGCCAGAGGCTTTGGTGTGCTGGGGAGGTCATGCCCTCTCCCTTCAGGATATGCCTGGCCTGTGGACCACTCCTTGAATGAAAAGACACCTGTCACTTCAGAGGACCTTTGAGTGCCAGAGGTCATGTGAGAGATGGCCACCTCGGTGCCTGTGGTCCTTGTAACTAATGGGCCGTGTTGGCGTGGCTATCATCAGAAGGATGCCTGCTGCTGCCATGGGCACAGGCATATTGGGAGGGAGCTGGCAGGGGTCGCCAGGACTCTTACATCTGTCCCAGGTGGGTGCCCAATCTCACAGTACACCTCTCTGCAGGGGCAGAAGCGTCTGGTGCTCTCTGAAAGTTGTTCCCGAGACTCAATGAGCAGCCAGCCCAGCTGCACAGTGCTGAACTACTCATATGGTGTGAACGCCTGGAAGTCCTGGGTGCAAGCCAAGTATGCAGGAGGAGAGACCAGCAAGGGAGAGGAGCTACGCTTTGGCCGTAAGTGCCCTGTCCAGATGGTGTGGAGTGTAGAAACCTCCCAGAAGCTGGGTCTCAGCTTGCTGAGGTGCTCCTGGCCTTGCAGACTGTTGTCTGAGACTGCTGTGCTTGTCTCCACAGCCAAGCCCATGAGGATCAAGGAAGACATCTTGGCCTGCACGGCAGCTGAGCTCAACTATGGTCTGGCCCAGTTTGTCAAGGAGATAACACGGCCCAATGGAGAGCGCTATGAACCAGACAGCATCTATTACCTCTGCCTTGGCATCCAGCAGGTGAGGGAGGGCTTGCTGCCCTCAAGTCCTCCACAGCCAGGCCTCAGTGTTAGATTTGGTGAGAGTAGCTTGTGCTCTTTATTCTGCTTTCTGGGGACCCAGAGAAGCTCACTGGATGCTCCTTCAGTGCCTCACCCCAAGAACAGCAGCTCCCCTGGTTCAGTTTTTCTTCCCAAGCCCAGTGGGTAGGGTGGCAGCTATTCCCCAGCCTTGCACCCTTCTTGCACAGGGCTGGGAGATCTCCCCAAACTCAGTCCCTTCTTCAGCATCAAGTCTGTTTTGTCATGCCCCAGGGTTTTCCTCACAGCTCTCAGAAGTGTCTGGTTTCAGGAGACTGCCCTACAGCTCTGCTTGTGCAAGAACGGGTGCTCTGCATGTGTGCTCTGGGCTCTCTGGGGAGGGTTTGCATTCCACGTGCTGCCATATCTCTTGACCATGTGTTCTGTCCTTTCTAGTACCTGCTCGAGAACAATCGTATGGTGAATATATTTACCGACCTGTACTACCTGACCTTTGTGCAGGAGCTGAACAAGTCCCTGAGCGGCTGGCAACCCACAATCTTACCAAATAGTATGTGTCTCCAGAGTACCTTCAGTCACTACATGTACCCAGTGCTTCTAGCCTCGGATCCTTTAGTCT
Organism: Todus mexicanus; assembly: GCA_013389965.1. NCBI lineage: Eukaryota > Metazoa > Chordata > Aves > Coraciiformes > Todidae > Todus > Todus mexicanus. Next base: position 47,273 of record WEIS01015471.1, on the reverse strand, counting down.
GATTGTGCTCCCCCAGCCTCAAACCTCCTCCCTGGCATCGACAGCGTGGTTCCACTGTGTCTTGGGGTCATACTGATAGTGGAGCTAGCCTGGTTCATGCCTCAGCAGCTTCTGTTGTCCATAGTCAGGGTAGCTGGGAGCTGAGCATGGCTGCTTTGTGTCCTGGGACAGTTTGAATCTTTACAATGATTCACAGTTAAGTGTCCATCCTTTGGCAAAGAGGATACCAAGCCAGGAGCCGCGCTGGCCCATACCTTTGTTTCTTTCAGCACATGGGCAAGCCCTACACACTGTCCTGTGTTGGCCAGGGTTGCTGTGCTGGTGCCTTGTGAGTGGACTAACTCAGAGGTCTGCAGAGGTTTTTCATGATGCTGTGATCTGAGCTGCCTTCCCTGCCGTGTCTTGTCAGTGGTTAGTTCACAGCCCCAGCCTTACCTCTGCATACTGGCTTTCCCAGACAGAGGCATCTGGCTCCAGGCCTGTGTGTCTAGGCACGAGCTGGCCACGTCTGTCCTGCCTGCTGCTTTTCCTTCATCTCATGCTGAGTGTGGTGGAGCACTAACCTGGAGTTCACTTTATGGCCACGTATAGGGATGAGCAGTTAGGGTTGATTTGGGTTCTGGCTTGTGATTCGGCTGTGCTCTGGGGTGGCTGATGGCTGGGCAGAGCAAGCATTTAGCTCTGTTGATGGCTCTGAAGAAGTAACCTGGTGGGAAAGAGGATGTTCTGAAGTATCAGCCTTTTGCAGTGAGCTTACCTAGGCACGATGAAGGGATTGCCCCAGCACCACTGTTGATGTGACCTGGTTCTTCCTCTGTGCGTTGCAGACACAGTTTTCTCACGTGTTGAGGAGGAGCACCTCTGGGAGTGCAAGCAGCTGGGTGTTTACTCACCCTTCGTTCTCCTCAACACCCTCATGTTCTTCAACACCAAGTTCTTCGGGCTGCAGACAGCAGAGGAGCACATGCAGCTCTCCTTCACCAATGTGGTGCGCCAATCCCGCAAGTGTACCACAGCCCGTGGCGTCACAAAGGTGGTGAGCATCCGCTACTACACTCCTGCCAAGCAGAAGAAAGGCAGAGGTAGGGTCTGACGGAGCATCTCTCTGTCCTTCTCCCTGCCTGCCCCGTTGGGTCCCAGCTGTGATCCTGCTCTCTCCCCCTCTGCAGATGGGAGCTCTGGAAAGCGGAAGCGTGAGGAGGAGGTACCGATGCTGGAGCAGCGGGAGAACAGGATGAACCCACTCCGATGTCCAGTCAAGTTCTATGAGTTTTATCTCTCCAAATGGTGAGGCTTTCTCTGGAGAAGGGGCGTGTGTCATTTTGGGGCTACCTCTCAGTTTTGGCGTGACCCTGGGGACTGGCTGCTGCTCTCCAAACATTTATACTTGAATGTGAAGCCTTGCCCAGGATCTACCCTGCTTATATAGACCATGATTGGGAGAATGCTTCTTTCTGTTCCCTTCCACTACTCAACTTCTCTCCAAACAGGCAGGAGTGTGCAGTATCAGTCCTCACTGGTTAATGGGTTTGGTCCTGAGTGAGGAGCTGCAGATTCAGTTCGTGTCCTCATCCTGCTGAAGGATGGGAGGCTGTGACAAGCCTTGAGCCTCCCCATAACCACGAGGGCAGGCCAGGCTTTCTGAGCCCCATGAGCTGATGTCCCAGGACTCACCTTTCTCTGTCTTTACAGTCCCGAGAGTCTGCGGAACCGCAATGACGTCTTCTACCTGCAGCCCGAACGGTCGTGCATCGCTGAGTCCCCTCTCTGGTACTCGGTCATCCCCATGGACCGGAGCATGCTGGAGAGCATGCTGAACCGCATCCTGGCTGTCAGAGATATCTATGAGGAGCACAGTCGGCTCAGCAGCCTGGAGGATGACATGGACTAAGGAGCGAGGTGCTGCGGGGCTGACTGTGCTCCAGCCAGCCCTGGATGCCTTGTCTTCCTGCCTCCCGCTGCAGGGCAGAGGCCATGCAGTGTGGGAGGGGACAGTGCTGCAGCAGTGCTCTCCCTTCATCATTACTGGACTTGGACATCCCATCCTGCTCATTACAGGCCTCTCCTACGTATGTGGCCCCTGCACTCAGCCCTGCCTCTTGTTCGAGTTTCTGAGTGAGCCATGTTTCCTGGGACGGTCCCCACAGCGCAGAGGTGGCTGAGCCCCTAAGGGCAGCTCCCCTTGCCCAGCCCTGTCCCTCCAAACCCCCAGCCCTGACACTACCCTCCCTCTTCCCCTGACCCAGAGTAGGAATTGGCAGAGCAATGTCTGGGACCAGCGGCCCTGAGGCCTTTAATTCTCCCTTCCTTTAGCATCCCCTCTTGAGGCTGCAGGTGCCATGATAGTTCTGCTGCTGTGGCAGGATGGCATTTCAAGCCAGTGGAGAAGGATCACCAGCAGCCTGAGAGCTGTTGGGTCAGAGGGAGAGCTTGTTCCCAGGAGTGGGAGAGGTTTGGTGTGGCTGCAGGAAACGGCGAGCCAGTGTCTTGCAGTGGGAATGCCTCCCTTGTACGTAGCTGGGTTGCCTCTCTCAAGTTTGTCAGTATTTTCTGAGTTGGCGGAAAACTGATGGAAACAAGTCTGTGCCAGTGCTGCCCCTCTCTCCCACTGTCCCCCATCCTGGCGTAATCCCCTCTCTGGTGTTATCAGTGGGTCCCTCTGCTCCAGCCTTGGGCAGCCTGCTGGCAGAAATGAAGAGCTCTGCCTGGTCTCCCTCTCCCTCCCAAAGCAGCAGGATGTCTGTACCCTGCGTGGGACAAGCCTGGCTCCAGCTGTGCTGCCCCCTGCTGCCTCATGCCTCTTCTTGTGTTCTGGTCAGTTTTCTTGAGCTGTATATGGGTCTTCTGTTGAGCCTGTATATATTGTTCTGCGCCCTGGCCCAGGGCCATCTGTTCTCTGTGTCCATGTGGAGAGTGAGCCACTCACCAGTCTTGTTGTAGTGATGGCAGGGTGGTAGGAGTAACCCTGTGTCTCTGAAAACCATTCGTTTCAAATAAAGATGCAGAAAACTTGACAGCTACAGCTCCTGCTTTTTCTTCCCTAGCAGGATAGGTACTGCAGGAGAGCAGGACTACTGTTCCCCTGCTGCCATGTACCTTGCTCTGTGCCTGCCTGTGCTGTCTGCAATTCCTACCTTGTCTGGCCTCTGATATGGTGGCAGCTCTGGCACGCTGGGATGGCCCCTGACCCCGTGCCTGCTGATGCCAGGCTGGCACACTCTGCTTCTCCCTGCCTTTCCCTTACCCAGCCAAATCCAGTGGTGGCCCTGCCTTGGCCACGCAGCGCGTCCATGGGGCAGATCAGTCAGAGAGCAATGCCGCGGTGCCCGTGGGCAGAGCAGGAGTCGAGTGAGGTGCAGTGGGTGTTTATTTGCTTCCCCAGGGCTGACAGGCCCCTGCCCTAGCCCAGCCCTTCTCTCAGCCCCGCAGCTCCCGGGAGCACAGTGAGCAGCTGAGCTGTGTCCTGGGGCCGTGCCGATCTCTTGTGCTGGCCTTGAGGTCCACACCACGAGCAGGGCAGGGCCCAGAGACAGAACCACAGCTGCGGCTGCCTGCCCATCACCCATCCCTGAGCATCCCAGCAGGCCACGGTCACACTGCCAGGTCTGCCACTCGCACCTTCCCGTGAGACCCACCGGCTACCCCCAGCCATGCACTTGCCTTCTCCAGGGGTGCCAGGCTGGGGGCTGTGGGGCTGCCAGCAGCCGTGGGGCTGCCACTGCGGGGCAGGGTGAGATGGGTTCTGTGAGGCCCCCCAGGGCCACGAGGACTGGGCGCGACGCAGGCCTTGGGGTTTAATCCCTGCCGGCACTTGGTGAGACCTAGGTGGTAGAGCTCTACCAGGTTGAGCAGCAGGGACACACAGGCCACCCCCAGCATGAAAAGGATAAAGATGGTCTTCTCCGTGGGCCGGGAGATGTAGCAGTTGACGGTGTTGGGGCAGGGCCAGCGGCTGCAGGTGTAGAGGGGCTTCAGCTGGAAGCCGTACAAGGCGTACTGGCCCACAATGAAGCCCACTTCCAAGAGAGCTTTGAAGACGACGTTGCAGACGTACGTCCTCAGGATAGCCCCCCGCATGCAGACCTGTCCCCGCAGGTCTCCCACAGGAAGTCTGGACTGCCTGGGGCGCTGACGCTTGGCCCCGCTGCTGGCCCTTGTCACCACTTGCTGCTGTGCCTTCTCCTCCAGATGCACCAGGTGCAGGATGTGGCCCAGGTACACAAGGCTGGGGGTAGACACAAAGATGATCTGCAGGACCCAGAAGCGGAGGTGGGAGATGGGGAAGGTGCTGTCATAGCAGGCATTCTGGCAGCCAGGCTGCTGTGTGTCACAGGAGAAACCAGACAACTCATCGCCCCAGACCCGCTCAGCAGCTGCCCCCAGCACCAGGATACGGAAGACGAAGAGAACGGTGAGCCAGACCTTGCCCACAACTGTGGAGTGCTCCTGGGTGCTCTCCAGCAACCGCCCCAGCAGGCTCCAGTCCCCCATGGCATGCGCCGCAGTGCTCTGCAAGACAGCCACCCTCCAGACATGGCCACCAAACCACCATCCCATCCCCTGGCCAGGCAATCACGCAAGGACCCAACCCAGGACTGTCCCTGGAGTGTGCCCACCCTGTGTCCCGTGGGACTCCCGAATCTGCCACAGGGAGCACAGCAGGAGCAAAGACCTCTGGCAGAAAGCAGCCCCACCACGCTGGGAGCACCGTGGGGGGCAGCGTGGTGGTGATCCAGCTTGGGGACCCCCTCACCGTTGGCGGGTGCGTGGGGCAGAGCCCGGTGCTCCTGTTCTGTCAGCTCCGTTCAGCAGGGCGGTGCAGGATGCTCCAAGGCTCCTTCCTGGCTGGTCCCCAGCTCCTCGGCAGGGTGCAGACAGGTCCTCCCAGCTATGTCTGTCTGTCCACCCAATAGTGGGCGTGGGGTTATTGGGGCACAAAGCACCTGCATTGGCTTTCGTTATGACTGGCAGATGAAACAGCCATTGGGAAAACCTCCTCCCTCTATTTTTGGTCTGGGCACCTTTCTAAATATATTTGAGGCTGCAGGGGCTGGTGTTGGGGGAGTGCAAGCCCTTGGACACTACTCAATGCCACGCAGGGGTCACTGCTCCCGCATTGCCAGCTTCCAGGGCACCACAGCCATGGCCTCAGCCTAGTCTGGGCACTGCAGCCTCCACAGCCTGTGGAGCCTCCACAGCCACCCACTTGGACTAGGGCGCAGGGGTGGGCACCCCACGCTGGCATCCCAGCCCCTGGCACATCCTGGTCGAAGCAGAAGGAAAGAGACAGCGCCTGAGAACGGAGATTTAATGGCCTGAGATGACTTCCTGGCCATCCAGGAGGGCCAGACCGGCTATCCATGGGACAGGGCTGTGGGGCAGGGGTGAGGGCTGGGTCCCCATGGCACTGGCCCTAGCAGGCAGAGCAACGGTCGCCCTTCTCCTGCAACCCGGGGTTGCGGCGCAGCATGTCCTTGAGGGAGCCGTCCTGCTCTGTCAGCAGCTGGTTGATCTCATTCTGCTTGTACTCAGAGAGCTTGTGCCCGTAGAAGGAGCTCTTCCCCGACGAGGGGTTGGAGTTGTGCTCAGCTCGGCGGGCACAGGCCCGCACCACCAGGTAGACCAGCTCTGCCATATTGAGGACGATGCAGATGCTGGAGGTGACCAGCATGAAGACGGTGAAGATGGTTTTCTCGGTGGGCCGGGAGACAAAGCAGTCGACAGTGTTGGGGCAGGGGTAAGCCTCGCACTTGACCAGCCGCACCATTTGGTAGCCTGGGTAGAGCATGTAGAAGATGTACATGAACACAGCTTCAAAGAGCAGCCTGAAGACCACACTGCAGACGTATGTCCACCACAGCGAACCCGATATGCGCATCTTGTGCTTCTTCACCTCCTCCATGTGCTTGGGGTCCGCGTGCCCCGTCAGCACCAGAAGCTTCTTCTCCTGGTGCTGCTGGTAGGCCACATGCATAGCCACGAGGAGGGCTGGTGTGGTGACGAGGATAAGCTGCAGGGCCCACAGACGTATGTGGGAGATGGGAAAGAAGTGGTCATAGCAGACGCTGTTGCAGCCAGGCTGCTGGGTGTTGCAAGTGAAGGCAGATTTCTCATCCCCCCAGACGCTCTCAGCTGCCACCACCAGCACCATTATCCGGAAGATGAAGATGACGGAGAGCCAGATGCGCCCAATAGAGGTGGAGTGGCGGTTCACCCCACTCAGCACTGTGTAGAGGCCGGCCCAGTTCATCGTTCCTCACTTCTGCAGGAGTGAGCAGCAAGAGACAGTATTAGGAGTGGAAAGGGCCCCTGGCTGAAAGCCACTGTGTCCCAGCCTTGATGGTAGCAGCTCCAGGGAGGGATCTGGAAACAACTGGCTGCTGCAGTCCTGGTCGAATGGATGGATGGCGGGATGGCAGGATAGCTCCCACTGGGGACATGGCTCAGGGCAGCATTTTGGCCGGAGCAGGCAAGAGGCCAGTTGGCCCTGCAGTGCCAGCTGCTTCTGCTGTGTCGCACCATGCTGGCATAGAGATCCTGACCCACAGATGCTGCAGAGGATGGCAGTGAAGCTCCCACACCTCCGCAGGGACCCCTGATCTGCACCCAGCGCTTTCTCTGGCTGGGGATGGACCCAAGGAGCTCCATGGGCTCCTCTGCACCAGCATACCCCTGTTATTTCCCCCACTCCCTTCAGGAGCGGGGCAAGGAGCCCAAGCTGAGGACACCCCCATGCAGCCACACATTGCCACCCTCCCAGAGCTGTCCTTGTCTGGGGAGCTCAGCGTGACCCTGCAGCCCAAGCACAGACCCCTGCTTACCAAGACTACCTGCCGGCATTGAGCTTCCCCAAAAACTGCTTCCCATCCCAACCATGATGCTGGGGGGCTGGGACCTGCCCTCTGGCCACCCGTGACGTGGAGGGTCCTGGCGGCGCATACCTGCCGATGAGGAAGGGTCCTCGCGAGCTGCCCTCAATGTCCCCTTTAAGGTCTCATGTCTCCCACAAGAGAGCTCTGCTCCGCCTGCCCTCGTCTCTATCTGCCACTGCCCTGCACTGGAAGTCATATGCTGCTTTATAAACTGTTTACATACAATGGGGCCTTTATCGCCCCTGAACAACACACTTTAGCATTCAGATCCAATACCCTGACTTCCGCCCACCCCAGCCGAACAAAGTGCCTGTGTGCTGCATTCCCACTGCCCGGCCCCACACCCACTCCCACCTCACCCCACATCAGCCAGGGCTGTGCCCCCCCAACCACCAGCCATGGGGCGCTCATCATTTTGTCTGGCAGGATCTGTACTGGGGGCATTACCAGGCTGGGCAGCCAGGATGCCTGGGGTGCCCTCCCCAGGGTGCATGGCAGAGCCTGGCTGTGTCTATCGTGTGTGGATGGCATGGGGCACTGCGACTGGAGCTGGGGTCTGGCTGCTCCCCAGCGCAGCACTGAGCAGACTGTGGGTACCCACGGGGCTGGGTGCACTGGGTACAGCCCCCTTGGGTCCTGCCATGCCCCTGAGGCTGTGCTGCCAGGGGTTTGGTGCCAGCAGTTATGGCTGCGAGAGCGTTGGCACTGAGCTGCGCATGCCTCACCCTGTTAGGGACATGGAAAATAGTCAATAGTCCACCAGGGTGTCGCTGGCTGTATGCTAGGAGGGGCTGCACTCAGTGATGAGAGCTACGTGCTGCTATGTGTTCTACCAGGGCAAAGGGCCATGGATATTACCCCACTGCTCAGACACACTGGTGAGGGCAACAGCCCCTGTGCTTGCAGACGCTCTGTGCCTGCGGCTCTAAGGACTGGTGCCCCAGCTGCACCATCAGGCTGTGTCCCATCCCCACAGGGATGGAGCCATGTCCCTCTGGTTTTGTCCTCAGCCTCAGGTGAAGAGCAGCACATCCTGTAAAACCCTCCAGCTGGGGACCCACCGAGTGGCAAGGCGCCGTTGCCATCCCAAATGCCACTTCCACTCCTCAAGCCAGGGTGGGAGTGCCTGGAGCTGCGCAAACAGCTGTGGGTAAAGACCCTCCAGTGAATAAGAATCACAGAATCACAGAATTTCCTAGACTGGAAAAGATCTTTGAGATCACCTAGTCCAATCATTAGCCTAACACTGCCGAACCCTCGATTAAACCATATCCCCCAGCACTACATCTACATGAAGCAGCAGGGACCCAAGTCACGCACTGCTCCTTGCCCCACTCCCCCTGCAGGGTACAGCACCCCCAGCTCTGCCCTCCCTGGCCCACAGCCCAGCTATTCTTTGGCCCCCACCCTGGACTCCCTGGTGCCTCCCGGCTGGGGGATGTGTGGCCACCCCCACAGCAGAGTTGTGCCCCCCAGGCTCTCACCTCAGCCCTGGGACCAGCAAAGCTCTCAGGTAGCGCAGCAGCTCCAGCCTGCCGCTCAGGACGCTGGACTTTATACTGCCCTGCACCGTGTCACCCTCCTCCTCCCAAACAACCTTGTTTCTTTCAGGACCTGCTCCCTGCCAAGTAAACACCGCAGGTGTGTCCATCCTGCCCTCACACCACTGAGGCACCCGCTGCTGCAGCCGAGCCCGGGGACAGCCCAGGGGCCACCGCAGCACCAAGGCAGGGCCAGTCTCTTGCTATGATCTCCACGGGAGCTCTGTGGTCCCCTCGGCTGCAACCCCCTTCCTGTGAACACCCTTCTCGCCACACTCCAGGCAAGCTGTGCACACACTTGGGACCTCATTCTCCATCCCAGGGAACAGCCCTGGGCACCCCTAACACCTGGAGCACCTCGATCTGCTGCTGCAGGCTGCCGGCTGGTTCCCGGGGAGCCATCAGCACCCAGATTTAATGTGTAAAAGTGCAGCCGGGAAAAGCAAACAGGTTGTCAACAATTAACCCGGCTAACGGCCCGCTCCAAGGTCCCGCCGTCCAGCACCCTACGTATTGCCGCAGCGCACCGGGGCATGGTGACTCTGGCCCACGTTTTGGGGCCTAGGTGTGGGCTGCAGGACTCCGCACACCATCCCCTGCATGAGGCTGGCAGGGGTGGCACTGGGGGAACACAGGGAGGGTCCCTCTGCAGCCTGGCGGGGGCAGTGGGCCAGGAGGAGACGGGTGGGGCCGCCGGGGCTGCAATCTCGGCCCACGATAACCCTCCGGTTGAGTCAGCAGCGCCTGCCTGAACCGCCCTGGCCGCGCACCAGGGCCTGAGACCCACCGAGGGACTTGGGGGGGCCCTGCCTGGAGCTGGAGGGGGTAGGGGGAGCAGGGGCGCTGCTGGGTGTCGGGGGGAACACTGGGGTCGCACAACGGGATAGCGAGGCCTGGCTGAGGGGATCAGCCTGGGTGGGGAGCACTGGGGGGGCCGGGTGTAGCAGACAGGGGCGCACTGGGAGATTTGTGGGCTCGACTAAGTTGGGGGTTTGGGGGGACACTGGGGAGGTCTACAGGAACCAAGCTGAGGTTGGGGGCACTGAAGG
>WEIS01015471.1:13599-37676 GCA_013389965.1 Todus mexicanus | reverse complement strand
GGGGCACTGAAGGGCCTGCAGGAGCCGGGTTTGGGGGGGCACTGGGGGGGCTGCAGGAGCCGGGTTTGGGGGGGCACTGAAGGGGCTGCAGGAGCCGGGCTGGGGGCAGTGCGGGGCTGTGCCCGGCAGCGGCAGCAGGGGGCGCTCCGGAGACGAGCCGTGCCCAGATGTGCCCAGATGTGCCGGGGGTCGGTGGCCGTGCCCCCTGCGGCAGCGCCCGGAGGGCTCCGCGTTGGGGATCCCCCTAAAAATATAAAGAAAATGGAGAAAGAGAACAGGCAAGAAGGAAGAGGAGCCCGGTGCATTGCTGTTCCGCCCTGTGCATTGCTGTTCTGCCAGTGCATTGCTGTTCTGCCAGTGCATTGCTGTTCCTCCCATTGCCTGCCCCATGTCCTCACCGGGAGGTGATGAGAAGAGCAGGAGCTCACTGTCCAGGTGATGCCACTGCTGTGCAGAGCAGAATGCTGCTGACTGTGGCTCTTGGAGCAGGTAAGGGACAGGCTCAGGTCACTCGTGCCCACCCCATGCCAGACACGCCTTTGTGATTCAGTTCCCTTATACTTCTCCTTGCCAGCAGCCATAAACTTGTCCCCTGAAGCTGGGAATGTCTCATTATTGTCACACAGATGTTAACTGCATGTACCCTTCGGGAAATAGTGTCCCTTGGGCATTGCCAGGTCTCCAAAGAAACGCTGCTGACGGTCGAGGACACCCTGGACAGATGGCAGCCCCTGGACTTTTGCAAAGGCAGTAGTGCAATAGCAACATGTCATCTGTCACCAGCTTGCCTATGGAATTGCAGCTGGGGTGGCACATGGGAACTGCAGGCAGCTGGAGCCATGCAATGATGGGGAGGGGGGACAGAAGGGCAAGGCAAACCCCTATTCTGGGACACAGAGGCACCTTGCCTTCAAGAGGGCACTGGGCACTGCAGTTTGGGCAGGCAGCAGTGGTGCCAGCGGCTGCCGGGCAGGTCTGGCCCCACTGCTCGCTCTGTGGTGAGATGGCTGCTGCTGCAGTTCGAGTTGTGCTGCAGAGCACTGGCATTTCCATGGGAACCGGCCCCCGTGGCCTGATCCGGGTTTTTCATCTTGGTTCCTCTTGCAGCCGGTCACTGAACAGGCACTCGGCAGCTGCAAGGGAGGGCCCTGAGACCCCAGTCCTGGGGCTGCTGAGTGGGTGGGATCAGGTGGGGCAGAGGTTGGTGCAGCCCTGGGTGGGGCTGTGGGTCAGGGTTCAGGGTGGGCAGCCGCCCTCAAGCCCCCCCACGCAGAGAGCTGAGCCTGCAGGCAGCGGCTCTGCCCATCAGCAAGGACCAGCCCAGGGAAGGCAGCCACGCACCTGGGTAGCAATGCCATCATGGCTCGGCTGCCCGGCCCAGGCGCTTCGGAGCACCCCTGCCTTTGGTGGCAGGGCACACTGCCTGCCTCTGGCACCTTCCCCAAACTCTCCATCTGCCCCATGGTGAGAGGTCTGCTGCCATCCAAGGCGGGTGCCCACACTGCCTGCTGTGTACTGAGGCTGCAGGACACAGGGCACAGGCCGGCAGGGGCTGCAAAACACCTTATTGGGCAGCGCTGGGGGCCACGGGGGGGTCTGGCAAAGGGGCTGTAGCTCGGTGCTGAGCAGGGTGACATGTGCCAGTGGCACTACAGCTGCATGGGGCCCCCGGGAGAGCAGGGCAGAGCCCCCCATGAAGTTCCCTGCGCAGCCCCCTGCCTGTTCCCCCTGGCTTGGGGCCTCTGCCACTGTTCTGCTGCCTGCGCGGTGCCCTGCTGCCCGGAGGCTATTCAGGCCTCATGCCTCGTTTCCATGGCAACTCCAGTTGAAATTACATTAAAAAGAAATGAAAACGGCAGCTTTTCTGGCTGGCAAGTGAGGGGAGAGGAGCTGGGCTGGGAAAGGTGTGGGGAGGAACTCAGCAGCAGGGGTTTGCGGGGCAGATGATGTCCCACACGGGGTCCCCGTGCTGGGGGAGGCTACAATGGCTTGGGCCCTGTGGGGAACCCCCCCACCGCCACCCCTACGGCACCCAGTGTTGGCAATCCCGGGTCACATGGTGTTGGGGTCCAGCACCTTGACACGGTGGGGTTATACGGAGATCCTCCTGCTGTCTCAGCAGGGTGGGTGCCAGGGACACGGCGACTGTCCAGACCCTGTGCCAGCAGGCATGGCCATGGTGAGGGTGGCTTTGAGCCAGCACGGAGCACCCCACCCAGCCTGGGAGCTCCCAGCCCCTCCACGCTCCAAGAAGAGGTGAGACACACAACTATTAAAAATATCACTTCTGTTTTATTTGGAATCCGTTACTTTGCGTGGGTGACAGGGTATAAATACATTCTCCAATGAGCATCCCCACTCTCAGCCCTGCTTGGGAGCAGGAACTGGGGCAGGGTGCAGGGCTGGGGATGCGCTCGGCACCGGTGCGTCACGGCCGCCAATGCGGGCAGCGTCTGCCAGCCGGACCGTCTTGCACAGGGATGAGGTATGGTGTCCCTGCAAGGAGTCGTCCCTTCCTCCTGCATCCCCAGGCCCTGGGTGCCAGCGCCCACCATGGGGGGTGGATGGTGTTGAGACTGGGGTCCATCGTGTGGGTTCCCAGGCAGCTCCTTCTGCACACCTCGCTGCACCGAAGCCTTGAACCCTGCTACCCGCAGCTGCGCGTGGTTCAGTGGCTGCCGCCAGCCCAGTGGGTGCCCCAGCCCCAGGGTGGGTGCTTTCAGCCCACGCAGGCTGCATTACACCCAGCAACCCTGCTCAGCAGCCCCTGCTCAGGTGTCTGTTCCAGTCACACACCCTGGATGCTGGAGCTGGGGTCACCTCCCCGTCAGGGGGAAGGACCCAGCAAGAGAGAGGCGGGAGGCGTAGTCGCTGTTGGTGTGTGGCTCACCCAGCTCCTGCCAGCCCCACAGCGCTTCCCACCCCTGCTGCAGACTGCAAACTGCTGGATCTGCTTTCGGGCAGCAGTGTGGGCAAGGAGGGCACAGCATGGCCCAGGGGGAGCGGGGAAGGGACATGGGATGCTCCCGGGGGAGCAAGGCAGGGTAGGGAGCACTGGGACATGGTGCCAGCAGGCTGCCCCCGGGTTGGCAGGGGTGGGCAGATGGTACTCACAGCAGGTGATGCCCACGCAGGTTAGTGGGTAGCACTGGCCAGTGGCGGGCTGAGGCAGTGGGTGCTCATGAGCGGGCCATCGGGCAGGCTATTTGGCTGAGATACGTGTGCATGGGCGACAGAGGAGGGAGAATATAAAAAATACAAAAGATCTTGGCCCCATGGCGCAGGAGGAGGTGCCCTACCTGGTGCCTGCCCACGGCTGGCAGGGGCCGTGGGGGGCCGGCACCGCGCACACACGCTGGCTTCTAACTGGCTTTTTATTTTATATCAAGAACACTTGGTTTTAAAATTTTTACAAAGGACAAAACGCGGCAACTCCGTTAGTGTGTAAAGAACTAAAGATCTGCTTAAAAAACGTCTCTGCAAAGAGAAACAACTGACAAAAGAGATTCTCTGCAGCGCAAAGAGGGGCAGAGGTGCCACGTTGCCAGCCCAGGGCACTGCTCGAGGGTCTCCAGGGTACCCAAGCCCTGGCACTGGACCCAGTGTCCACACCCAGCATGAGGCCAGGTCCCCAGACAGTGCCTGTTCCCTCCGTCTATAGCACCGTAGCCCGAGGCCACCTCTTGACACAGTGAAGGAGCCTTTTCCAGGGCACTCAGGATGCCAAACCGCCCGGGGATACCCAGGCATGAGATGAGAGGGATGCCCAGCCCTGCTCCTCATCAGTCCTGGGATGCTCAGCGGGTGGAGCGCTGGCGATGCGATCGCCCCATGGGGAAGCGCAGCCCCAGTGTGGGGAGCCCTGTGGCCACCGCAAGTGGGTTCCTCCCTGCCTGCCTGCACCAGTGCGTGGGCACAGGGGCTACACTGCGCCCCCCCTGCACCCTACTAGTGCCCTGGGGTGACCCAAAGGGCCCTCCAACCAGGAGCCAGAAGAGTCAAAGCACTTCTCAAAAGTTAGATAGGAATGAAAGAAAAAGCGCCAGGGGAGAGCAGGACGTTCAGCCGCGCCGGGACCTCGCCGGTCTCCAGGCTTGGTGCCACACCATCCGTGGGCGCTGCCCCTCTGTCTGGGGCCTCCGTTGGCCTGGTCAGTCCCTCTGCCAGTGTCTGCTGCGTGCGTGTGCGTGCGTGCATGCGTGTGTGCCGGTGGCGGGCAGCTATACCCTGGTGGTGGAGTGTGAGTGTGGGAGCCCTGTGCTGTTGAAGCCGGCAGTGAAGGTGTTGTAGGGGTGCAGGGTCTGCAGCCCCACCAGCGAGTTGGGGATCATGGTGATGGTGTTGGGGGTCATGAGCGGGATGTCGTCTGGAGAGCGGCGCAAGGTGAGGGTGTAATCAGGCAGAGCGGCCAGGCGCAGGGCGTCGTGGGGCGGCACAGCCTCACACTCGTGGTGCCCCTGGCTCACCTGCAAGGACGGCATCTCCTCATCGGGGGCATGGGCGATGTCGTTGGTAGTGCCACGCTGGGGGCTGGGCTGCCGGTGAGTGTCCTGCCGGCGCTTGTCCTTACGGTAGTAGAGGGCAGCAAAGGCCAGTACGTTGAGGAAGAGGAGAGAGGCGCCCACGGCAATGGTGACGCTCAGCTCAGTGGAGTAGTCGCGGGGACTCTCGAGCAGGGTGCCTGGCTCCTGCTCTGGGCTCCACTTCTCCTTCCCATTCTCGCTGTTGTAGGCAGGTGAGATGGCAGGGCGCTTGGTGGTCCAGATTTTGCCATTAGGCCGGCGGGTGATGTGGGAGTTCTGCGTGGTGTCGGGTGGTGGCACTTTGGTGGTGGTGGAGGTGTAGTGGAACATATCATGCAGGTTGTACAGGTGGGGAACCAGGTGCTTCCAGAAAGCCACCTTGGTGGCCCGGTAGTGGTCGCGTACCCGTGGCTTCAGCCCGATGTGCAGGTACAGCTGGTCACGGGGGTTGTACTTGGACCAGGCCACCTCCTCAAACCGGTTGGCCTTGGTGTGGATGAACTTGGTGTCCTGGGGGACTGGCTTGTTGGGATCCCTGGAAAAACACAGGCAAAACAGAGCTAGCATCAGGAAAAGCTGGAGAGGTGAGGCAGGAGAGCTGAATGCAGAGATGGAGGCTGAAGGGATCTTTGCCAACAGTGGCACAGAGCAGGCTAGCAAAAAGTCGTGCACGGCTTGGCAGCACCCCAACCCTGGGTCAAATCTTACCGACCATAACCATGGCCAACCAATCTCCCCACTCCTGTGCTTGTCTGGGTCCTGTCCCAGGAGCTAGTTGCACTCAGCTTCTCAGTGTGTGATTGATGCCCCAACCCCAGTGAAGATGCAGCACATGGACCTCTGGATGCAGAGGTTCAGTGTCTCATACCAGGCATGACAATCCCCCACCACAGCACAGTCCCAAGGAGCGCAGCTGCAGTGAGCGCAGACCCTCCAGGCACAGTACCCATCCCCACTCACCCTGTCTTGGCAAAGTTGGTCCAGTAGGTCATCACCACAGCGCTGAGCATGACATCATTCTTGGAGAAGTTGCAGGGAAAGAGGTCTGTGGGGCCAATCATGGGGATCCCGAACACGTAAGGCACCTCGTCCCCATGGGCTGCATCAGACCATGCAGGCTTCATCAGGCTCTGGCAGTGGTGGTAGAAGGCATAGAAGTAGGTGGGGGAGCCATAGCGGGCGTGCAGGTCAGCCGTCACCACCGAGGGTTCTACCCACTGGTGGTCAGTGAAGAGAGCCACCAGAGTCTTGCGACGTGTCTCGGGGTTGTCTCTGTCAGCCCAGTCCGTGTACATGAACTTGATGGTCTCCCGCAAGGTGTCCTTGCCCTCAGGGTAGCCATACAGGTTGTCTACAAAGTTGGAGACGGAGTAGTCAAAGTCACTGCCTGAGACGCCATCTTCGGGGTCCACCACGCCCTCCACGAACTTCAGCCCCTCACCCTGGTTGACCCCCAGCATGATATCGTAGTTGAGGAACTCGCCCTGCTCCATCAGGATCTCTGGGTCATCTGGGATCACATCCCCGTCAATGACTGGCCCAAAGGCCACGTGATAGCGAGCTGGCTGGATGTCCTGCTCCACCAGCTCCTTGGCACTCTTCTGCCGCAGGCAGTCCACCATGTCCACTGTGTCCAGCACATTGCAGCCCACCTTGTCAGCCAGCATGCTGGTGTACTTCACGGGCTGGTAGTTCACTGCCCAGCTGGAGAGTGCAGAGCCGCTCTGGATGATGGCTCTCTGGAAGAGACCTGCAAGACAGTCAAGGAACAGAGGAAGCTTGCAGTGGGGTGAGTGCTGTTCCAACACCCCAGCACTGCAGTGCAGCATGCAGCGTGGAGAAGACACTGATGACCTTGGACCCCTGCAAAGACAGAGCACTCCAGCTTGCATCTGGCCTTGACCCGGGTTGTGCTGCCTACTGAGCCAGGGGGTTCAACTCAGTCCGACCACAAAGGGTGGCAGGGTCACAGCTGGGCATGCAGTGGGTGCTCCTGGCAGCAACCGAGGGCTGCTGCGCTCCTAGAGGATCCCATTGCAGGGGATGGTCCAGCATTGCTCTGTCCTGGTGCAGGGAGAAGGGCCAGGCTGGCCTTGCCAAGCAGCCTGCACTCTCCCAGCCACCCCAAGGACATGTTGCCTGAGCAATCAAGCGTCAGAAGCTGCCACCATCCTGCAGGCCAAGGTGGCACCTGTTTCACTGAGCAGCAGGGCTGCAGGCTGGTAGCAATGGGAGGGTTAATTCCTGCTCGGGGACACTTAACCCTGCATGTCCCACCCCACCCCTTTGTCAGGATCCCCTTCACCCCCCTCTCTGCTACTTCCTGCCCAGCTGGGGCTGCTCGGTGCCAATTCGGGCCCGAAGAAGCATGCTGCCAGATGCACAAAGAGGGTCTTTTTGCCACTGGGAACACAGAGGGAGTGGACTTTTGCCCTGGAAAACAGGGCCACAAAGGCCCTGGCCCAGGCAGAGGAATGCATGGCTGCGCTCCAGCCTCATGTCAATGGCACTTGTGCTTAGAATACAAAGGGCAGCGAGGAAGCGGAGCCTCGGGGGTGGTGAAAGGCAGCCGGACTCAGGGTGCACCCTGGGGTCCCTGCTCTCTGGCCAGTCCTCTGCTGCACCCCCAGTGCTGCCTACACCCTTGTGGGACTCACTCGCCATGAGGGACTGTCTCAGGCAGTTCCTGAATGGTGCTGGCACAACAGTACGGTGGCCATGGGGCTGCCCTAGCCCCTCAAACATGGAGCGTCTGTGTGAGACTCTGTGCAGCCAAAGCCATTCTGCTCTGCAGGGGAGCATGCAGCTTCACCCAGTAGAAGAGTCGGAGGCTCCTGGCTCCCAGCCACCATGTTCATAGCTCTTGCCTGCACGCAGAGTCCTTGCTCTGCCAAGTACCTGACGTATAGTCTCATGCAATGGGACAAAGAGAAGTCACAAGCTCTGTTTGTCACCTCCCGGTGCCCTAGAAAGATATAGGCTGGAGACTGGACATGGATTTGCTTCCTCTACACAATCATCCCCATGTCAAAGAGCCAGGATAGGGGTTCTCCAGCTCCCAGGAGATGCTGTCCCAGAGGCAGCTATAGCTCCCTGCCAGCAGCACCACATCCCAGATAGACCAGGCTGGGCTCTGCCCCTACCCCCCACTGCCCGGGGAAGTGTCGGCAGCTGGTATCACTGACAGCTGCTTCTGTCCTTGATAGAGCCCCTTGCTGTGTATCTGCATGGCTATGTCCTGGCCCAGGAGGACCCAGGAGGCTGCAAGAGCCCAGTCCTGCCACATCCTCCCCCTCTATGCCAGTACTGAGATGAAGCCAAACAAGTACCCCAGGGAGACATCTCCACTCTGAAGCTCACCCTGGAGCCCTCCCGCCTGCTGAGGCCCAAGCAGGAGGATGTACCTTCTGTGTCTGTTCACCTCTGAGGTGAGGGCACTAACGCAGCCCACATCCTGCAGCGCTGGCTGTCACAGCAGTGGAGCCAAGCGGTGGGACTAGGGCTCTGCTGGAGGGTGCCTGGTGCTGCAGGCTGCTGCCAGCTCCTGAAATCCCCTTTGCTTTCCATAGCAGCTGAGACTAGAAACACCTCTGGGACTGTCTGGGCCAAGCCCTGCTCAAAGCAGGGTGCTGTAGGCCTTGTCCGGCTGAGGTCTGAGCATCCCCAGAGCTGTCCGCGAAGGGCAGCAGCCCCCACAGAGCAGGAGATGGGGCAAAGGAAGCACAAGAGGTTTGCTCGGCAGCGACTGCTCCTGCCCCAGCATGGCTGGCTGGTGAGAGAAGCAGCTCCTTGGCTAGGAATCCACCCTCCTACAAGGGCTGAGGCTGGCGGGGGAGCTGCAGGCCTCCCTGGCAGCCAGACACAGTGTGCGCTGCTCCAACCTCCAGTGTCTGTCTCTTGCAGCGTCTGTAAGAGCAGGCACAAATTAGCAGCTTCATTAATAGCTTCTGATCACTACGAGTTTTATTTTGATGTGATAAAAACAAACCTATCTGGTCTGCAGGCTGCATCTTCGTGCAGCTCCCTTGCTGTGCTCCAGAGCCAGTTGTTCTCTCCCTGGAGAGATGGGTGCTCTGACGCATGGGGGTTTTTGAGGCCATTTTATGGCCGTTTGCTTTGGTGTTACACTGGCTACAATGAGCTCTCTTCTCCCACCCCATGGCATTTGCAGCTCCCAGCAGCTTCCCCACCACAGCAGCAAGAGTGCAGGGCATCCAGCACTGCGGCAACGCAGCGGGGCCACACCACAGGCATTGATGGAGCAGCAGAGGACATGGCACAGAGGTGCAGTGTTTAGTGGTAGAAAGCCTAGGGTCACCTGAAAAGTGCTCTGCTGGCACAACAGTAATTTTTGCGGATGTAGTCAGGGAGCAGCCCTTCCAATCCATCTCCAGCCTCTCTCCATGCTACTCCCTCCATCCCAGGCCTGTACAAGTGTTTGGGGCCACCTAGGTAGCCAAGCACATGGTCGTGTTTCCAAAGAGGTGTCAACATCTGGGCACGAAATCAGTCTGCAGCCTTGAGACTGCCCTCCCAGAAGCATCAAATCCCAGAAAGGAGATTCCTGGACCGAGAACATCTCCCCGCCTGCATTCCCAGGCACTCCTGTGATGGAGATGAGCGCCTTAAGAAGCATTGCAAATGCATTACATCCAGCATCCCTTCCCCAGCCTTTCACACTCAGTATCGGCAGATAAAACCCTTTTTGTTTCTGTAGGAGCTTTCAGAAAAAACCCCAGCACATTAACTGTGGGAGTAGAGGTGTTCTTGATAATCTTCCTAAAGGAGCAAAGCCTGAAGTGGACAGGTGGGCACAAGAGTAGGGATATAGCACTGGAAGATGGCTGCACACTCATACAAAATCCCTGTGACCAAATCCCTGGCAGACTAGTGCCCTGTGGACCACGACCACTTCAGGCTTTGCTCCTGTGATTTCCTTTAGGAAGTTTATCAAGAACACCTCTACTCCCACAGTTAATGTGCTGGGTTTTTTTCCTCAGTGCTCATGTAAATGTCTTTGCAGGTGGTTTACATGCATTTGCTCTTATGCCAACACAATCCTTTAGCATAAAAAAAAATTCCTTTCTTTATCTAGAATAAACACTTTTCTGTATTTATAGATATAAATCATATTATTTCTACCTGTGTTTGGCTAGTTGCAGCACTTCCAGCTCTCCCAGTCTTGCAAGATGGGGCCCACCATGCTTTCGCAGGCTCAGGTCTGCCTTCCCCTCTGTTTCGGTATGAATGCCTTTCCCAGCACTGAGATCCATGCTCCTGGTGCCCTGCACAACGCCCTATACCCCCTCCACACCTGCACATGGGCAAGCCCAGGCACCTGGGCAGGGCACCACAGGAGGATTTCCTACCTCTCCCCATGCCCAGGTGCTAGTCCTGGGCTGCAGCCCTGTGCACTGGGAGCAGCAGCTCCATCCCACACGCTCTGTCACTGGCCTCTCTCTGCCCACAATGAGATGGTTTTGGTTCCCAGTCCTGGGTCAGGCCCTCACCAGTGACTAATGAAAAAGCATCCCTGACTTTGCTAGGAGGACTGGCTGTACATGTGTGGGCTCCCTTCCCTGGGTTAGCATCAGCAGGGCACTTGCAGCTGCAGCATCCTTGGGGGACAGCTGGCACCTACCTTCAGAGTGGTGGGAAAGGGTGAGCAGGCTGACGCAGGAGGCACCAATGCCAGAGCCGAAGACAGTGATCCGCAAAGGATCTCCCCCAAAGAAGGCGATGTTCTCACTGACCCAGCGCAGTGCCTGTATCTGGTCCAGCAGCCCGTAATTGCCCTTGGCAGCCTGATCCCCTGTGCTCAGGAACCCTGCGGGCCAAGGGGAGCCTGGTTAGTGATGAGGAAGCAAGTGGTGTCCTGTCCCACCTCCCCCTCCCAGGCCTACAGGAGCTTCTATGGGACCCTGTCCCACCACAACATGAGACCCTACTACCAAGAGATTAGCCCTGAGGAGTCTATGCAGACAACTGCAAACAGTGACAGGATGATGGGCACAAAGCCCTGTCCTACCTGTACCACCACCTGTGCTAATAATGAGTCGAGATGTCTCATGCATGCTCCATGGAAAGCCAAGAAAGCACCGGTGGCTGCAGGCAGGCTGAGCACATCCACAGCCAATGCTTTCCATGGACTAGTATGGCCTGGAGGAGGCTCTATAAATGCAAGAAGGTGGGCTAGGCAGAGAGAAACTGACTGCAGCTTAAAACACAAAGACTCTCAGTGAGGAAGATGCTGAGAAATGCTTTCAATAGGAAAAGGAACACCCAAGATAAGCTATCGGTGTTTCATTTGCTTTGACTCAAAGCAGGAAGTTCCATGTTTTAGGAAGCACGGTCCTGAGGTAAAATCCAGGTGAGTAACCCCAGCAAGCAGGGAGCTGCTCCAGAACTGGAGATGCTGGAGAGGTCTTGAATAGGCAGGTTTTTACTGAAAAATCTATTTCCTACCGGGTGTCATCTTCCCCATGAGGCTACAGTGTCTGGAGGCCATCGGAGGGATGTGCTGTCGCAGGTACTGGCCGTAGCCCAGCTGCCCAGGGAGAGTGCTGTGCCAGGCTGAATAGCTAGGAAGAGAGCCAGCTGGCCCTGCCAGCAGCTTGGCTGGGAAGGAGCTCTCCCCAAACCTTTGCATTCCTTATTCTCTCTGCTGCTAAGGGAGCCAGCAGTGATGCTTCAGGCGAATCTCCTGTGTCCCAACTCCCAGGGATTTATGCTACAATACACAGGGCACCATCACCTTGCTTTTTCACCATTTTGCCTCTCTACGTCATCAGGGTCTGTGAAAATGGAACTGCCACCCTCCTCGATCTCCTCTGCAGACAGCCAGGACACAGTGGGCGGCTGCAGTGGTCCCGGCAGCTCAACTTGGAGGCAGCTCTTGCCCAGGGAGGGAGAGTTGCCAAGTCCCCAGGGGCAGCTGGGCAATACCCACTGGCAGCTCACCACTCCAAGCCCTCTCAAGAGGAGATGCTGGATAAACACATATATTATTTATTTAACTGCAGACCAATATTTGCTTTCAGCTGAGCCAGGTTGTGTAAACGAGCCTGCAGGAATCAGTGCCAGAAGCCAGACCACGCTGTGACTGAGCACTGCGGTCATTGCCACGTAGCACTCTGCTCAGTGGCCAGGGCAGAGGGCAGGGGCAGCACCTGCAGTACAGCGCACAGCCTGCTGTGTCCCATGCCGCCCCCACTCCCTTCCTGGGGAGTTCAAGCCCGGTTGGCTGTGAAGGCTCGTCCCACTGCCCGGCCATCCTGGCGGCACAGCCCATGCCAGCCAGCCCATACCAAGCACTCCAACGCGGTAGTTCAGGGTGATGACAATCACGTTCCCGTAGCTGGCCAGGATGCTGCCGTCTATCATGTTCCCCGTGCCCTCCATGTACGAGCCACCATGGATATACACCATCACCGGCTTGGCCCCGCTGTCCCGGATGTCTGGAAGGAGAGGTGGTTAAACACAGGACACCACCAACAGCCGCTGCACCCTGCCCGACAGGCAGACCGAGGATAAGGGCAATGCCAGCTGCCAGGACCCCCAGAGCTTAGTGGGCTGAGGAGCCAAACTCAGAGCTCTCCTGAAGGCCACAGCATGGACTACCAAAGCTAACCACCACTGAATCAAGCCCACCAGCCCCTCGCTGGGTGGTGGCAGCCACCGAGTTATCCCCACACTATTGTCCCCTTTGGGGCCTCAGCACATACAGGAGAGATGCTGGCTGGACCTCGCTGCTCTTCCCTGGAGCTGGGCTCTGGCCACATGCAGGAGCCAGACCAGCAGCATCTCTCTCGAGGGTGGGAGTTGCAAAGTCCAGCCCCGGCATGCAGCCTCATGTCCTGTCTTTGGCTGGACCCAAGCCCTTGGCTCCAGGAGTCCCAGAAGCTGGCATCTGTGGGGGGGCAGGGATAGGGGTGTGCAGGACCTGGAAGGCAGAAGCACACTGGTGGGTGCTCCAACGTCTGACTCTCCCAACCCCACTTCCCACTCCCTGGGATGGCACAAACCTGCCATCTGCCTGGATGTGAACCCATAGCACCCCAGTGCCCAGACACAGACATGGTGATGAGGCAGACATTGTGTGCACTTGTGTGGGTCAGGGAGGTGAGCACAGGATCCAGGTGAGGACAGGGCATGAGGCATGGAGTGAGGATGGGGAATGAGACCCTGTGGACCGGGAAGTAAGGACTGTGGGAGCCTAGGGTACAGGGAACAGCCACACTCCCTCTCTTGACTGGCCCTGTCCATGGGACATCCTGCCCTTTCTGTCCCATTGGCCTGAGATCCCTCATGGGAGCCTGGTCACAAAGGAAGATGCCTGTGCTTGGCTCCTGGTACGTATTACCCACATTTCAGGGAGGAGGCAGTTGAACCTATTGTGGAGACAGTGCCAGGTCCTACATGCCTGTGGTGCCCAGCCCTGCCCTGGATTGGCGAGCCAGCGCTGGTGGACTCTGCCCTCCCTTGTGCTCACTCACACCCAGTGATTTGCTCGGGTGCAGTGGCATCGCCTGCTGGGGCTGCTTGGCCTTGGCTGCCCTGGCCAGCTGCTGCTCCCTGCCTGCCTCCCTCACCAGCGCACCGCACCATCCCAGCAGCCAGTCCCCGCTGCAGTCCCCCTGGGGCTGGGGCTCCCAGGGCGCAGCCACCCCAACTCAGCAGGGATGCCTAGCCAGGGTGAACATGCTCCCTCACACCCCCCAACCCCTGCCCACATCCACTCCTCCCCATCGCTTGCCCAGGTCAGGGGGCTGCAGGGCAGGCTGATGGGTACCTCTGGCCCCCTCTTCAGCTGTGGCCCACGGCATTGCTAAGGACACCTTCCCTTCCATATAGAAAAACTCTTCTCTCCAGAAGAATGGGTATATGGCAAAACTTGTGCTGGCTCTTTTCCTATTGACAGGGTACAGCCAGGCAAATGCACAGACTGGGGAATAAAAAGTGCTTGTGGCTCTCTGGGGCAGACATTGCCCATGTGGCAGAGCTATGGCGGGACAGCTCTTCCTAGGGCCATCTGCTTGAAATGTGAAGGGCAGAAACATCAGTGCCATCCTCACAGCAAAATGGCAGCAATGTGTGGAATAAATGGCTCCTAATCGCTGCTGCTCATTTTAATGTGTGGACGTTTAGCACAGTCAAGTCGCTTAGGCTGAATGTTAGCTTACACCCTGATACAAGAGATCCAGGGGCACAGGTTAGTGGAAGAAAACAACAGGGTTTTGGTACTGCCAAGGAAAAAGCTTTTGATCTGTTTCCCAGATCCTAAACACCATCTGCCAGGTCATGCTTAAGCTGCCCTGGGACTCTTGCACACCATGTTAGGGCTGCAACCTGGTCAACCCTTCCTCCTGACTCCTCTTCACATTCCTGCAGCCAAATACACCAACTCCATACTCTGAAGATAAACAACCTTGTTTTACTGAAACCAGTGTATTCTGCAGCTTGCTTAGCCCTGGCATACGTCTAGAATCACGTCTGCTTGAAAACCCACTCGCTCTGCCTTGACTGGTGCTGATGCTCTGGTTGCAGGCAAGACCTCACTCGTGTTGGGTGAAGGAGGAGGGAAGTTAACAGAAAATGTGTCTGAGTCTCCTGGGCACAGCCAGGAATCCTGAGGCAGTGCCCACAGTGGGCTGGGCACAGGTGGAAGGAAAGGTTGCTGGCTCCCAGCTGTGTGTCACTGACTCCAGAGGGATGAGGCTGGAAGTGGGATGTAACCAGGCACGGGGTGAAGTGGGCCCAGGTGCCCAAGGGCTCCTCTCCTTCCAAGCTGCCATGCTTTCTTCCTGCCCTTGCTCAAGCGGAGTGGAGGCCTGCTGGGCTTCCTCCCTCCCCTTGCTCAAGCTGAGCAGGAGCCTGCCGTGCTTCCTTCTTGCCCTCAAGTGAAGTGGGGGCAAACTTACTCTAAAGCAAAAGAACCCCTTTAGTTTCCCACCCTGTGCTGAGGAAGGTAAGGGCCTGGGTGCCCTGCACAGCCAGTCAGCCTGCCCCCCACCCCACGCAGCTGCCCAGCACTGCAGACGGACACACACAGGGCTCCCTGGGGATGGCAGCATATGGCAGGCAAACGGAGTTGCTTTGCATGTCATGCAGTGGCAGCCTTGAGCACAGAAATACCTTCGTCTTCATCACCGTCATTATCCGCTAAGTCCTCGCCCTGTTTCTTAGCGCTGGCTCCTAGGGACCAAACACGAGGAGACAGAACAAAAAGGAAAACAAAAGGAAACCAAACCAAACCAAAAACCAAACCAAACCAAAAAGAAAAAAAAAAAAAAAAGAGAATTCAAAAATAGCATGATAGCAGAGATGATGGGGCCAGGCCTGAGCCCCACAGCACGGCTGGCTACTCACACTGCACCTCTCCCAGAGCCACGGTGGTGTAGGGTGCAGGCAGGACCATCCTGGGAGCTGCGCCAGGTTGCTGCTTCACCTGGACTGCTTCCCAGATTCTCCCTGGGGAGAGCTAGGGAGGAGGGTTGTGGGCCTAGGGCAGCATCGGCACCACCAGCATATCAGCCTCTCAAAGCACTCACCGATCCTCCTGCATCCCAGCCTGGCCCCTGTCTGCTCATGCACCCTTGGCTCCCTGTGCTGTGACAAGGCTCCCTCTACCACCACCTTAGTATGAGCCGGACCCCTGCTCCCAGATCTGCTGCCACTGGGGACAACTGTCCCCTGCCACCAGCAGAGCTCAAGTGAAGGGTTGCCCTGGGTGGCCACTGACCAGCTGCCAGGGTCCTGCCTGTCACCTCAAGGTGGAGCATGGTCCCTTGTGCCTGGCACAGCTACGCCACAAACCACCAGTGCCACAGGGTGAGACCACCATGGCACACTGCAGGGAGCCACTGTGATGAGTGCTGCCCTGCGCTGCTTGGCTCTGTCCTGTACCGACTCCCTTCTTAAATGACATCGTATGGTTCACTGAGGATTGCAAAGGCACCAATCAGCTTGCCCTGACCAAGGCAGAACATTAAGAATATCGGTTTCTATAATGTCCTGAATGCCTTCCAGCTGTTGCATGGCCTGTAGCAAATCTGCAGAGCCAGGGTATGGGCCAGGCCAGAAGCCCCAGCCCAGTGCTGCAAGATGCTGCAAGACAGTGTGCACTAAACATGATGCTTCCCTGTCTGCGTGCAGCTGGTGTGAGCCAGGGATGACAGCAGAGCTTTCCCCAGCCAGGAGCGCCCGTGCTGTGACCACGCTGCTCAGCAACCTCCTCCAGACGTGCAGGGCTCTGAGGTCCCACCAGGCACCCAGCTGATTCTGGGCCCTTGCTGCAATCTCCGACTAGCCCCATCACCACCACAGCAAGGCTTTTGCATGGCCACTAGTAAAGCTCCCACAAGCAAGAGGCAGTCCTACAGCTGGATGAGACTATGAGTAGATGAGCACAAAACTGGCTGCAGAGATGAAATAGCGAAGTTGTCCTCACTGCCACTCTAGGATTGGAATCCCACAGGTGACGTGCACGGTAGGTAACATAGATGGCAGCACGGAGGGGAACAGGATTTAAAAGGAATTTGTGATGGGGGAGTGAGAGGTCTGAAATAGTTGTGGGGCAGCTCCATCAGGGCAAGAATCCTGCACAACACTTTAAGCAGACGTGACCTGCTGCAGAAAGTCCAGGGAAAAAACAACCAGAACTCTAGAAAAACCCAGCAGGCAAGAAAAGTTTGCAAGAGGCTGGTCATGTGAATCTCAGGAGCAGAGGAGTGATGGGAGCTCCAGCAGCATCCCAACACATGAAAGGTCACTGCGAGGTGGTGAGGTGGAAGAGCGATTCCCTCTCTGCTGCGCAGAGCACAGGCAGCCTTGGAGCTATACAAGACAGGTTGAAGCTGAACAAGAAGAAAACCCTCCTGACAGAAAGGGCAGGAAAGCACTGGAAGAAGTAGCCTGGGGAGGTATTTAAGACCAGGCGAGACACACTGCCAGGAAAAGGTGAGGTAGAACTGCTCCTGCTCAGTGCGGTCTCCAGAGCCATCTTGATTTTCTCCAACTGTCAACCTACTGCCTCCACTCCCTAGCCCTGCCTCCTCATCTCCTGTTTCACCACCCAGCCATCCCCTGACCTCCTCGCATCATTTTCCTGTTTTCACCCAATGCCACCCCCATCCCTGCCACCTCCTGCGTCAGCACCTCAGCCTCAGCATCCCCCCTTCCTGCTGCGTCCTTCCTGTGCGCTCCCTCCCCAGCCCACCCACCAGCTGCACGCTCGGCTGGCTGCAGGCAGCTGCCCAGCCAGGCCTACTGCATCTTTATTAGGGAGCCGCTAGCCCAGAAAGCACTTAAATGACAAAGTACTCATGCAGCATTTGCTAACCAGCGCTATGCACCGACCTTCTTGGTACTGCTCAGGGATAGGGATTTTTCTCCAATGAAGACCACAGGCAGCGAGCCTTCATCTGCACTGTGCTTCAAAGCTCAGGAGGTGGTCACAGGCAACTGAAGATCCCTTTCCACTGCCAAGGGTCCTGGTGCTGTTAAAGCCCCAGGACTGGCTGGGGACAGCCCTCCAGCCTGGTCTCCTTCATGGGACAAAGTTCTCCACGCAAACAGGGATGGAGAAACCAGCTATGAGGAGCTGCTGGACTGTAAGATCAGGCAGTAGACAACATCCCTGTGATCTAAGCAACTGTCCTGGCTGAGCAGGGAAGGATACAGCTGCTCTGGAGCTTAGAGATGGCTGGGACAAGCAACCCAAGCTTCACACACCACAGAAGGGATGGTAGCAAGCAGAATGGGGGAGTTAAGCAAAGCAGGAGCACAGTAATGCACACCAGGGGGAAGGGAAACAGCAGCGGTATGTGTGCATGATGAATGCAAAGCATGAGCCTTCCCCATTGGCAGGGAGGTGCCAAGTTGGCTGGGGTTACGACAAAATAGGCTGCTGTAACCAACTAGGCTTTTTGCCTCTCACTACGTTGTTCACCTCCATAACAACCCAGCAATGTCCCTCAGCTTGTGAGAGCAATTAGTTTCACTTCCCTCACTCATTCCTTTCACTTTGCTCCATTACTTTCCTCCACCAGTTTTTGCCACGTTCAAGGACATCCGTCCCATAAAATCTTCCACTGCACTGGCAAAGGCCACCATGCAGAGCCCCGCAGTACCTGCTTTCACAGGGATGAGTTTAAGTTTGTGGATTCACAGATGGAAAATACAAAAGCACTTGTGGGTCTTACTCTTCTTATCCATCAAAAACTCCCTCCGCTAACCCAGTGCAAATGCCTATTGTGCAGCTTCACTTCAAGTTGAGCGCAAAGTGACATTGTTCAAGTTGATAGGAAGGATGCATATGATCTTATCTGAAGGCTCCAGGAGGATTTAAGTTCAAGTTCAGTAAAAAGTAAAATCAATTTCCCTGAAACAGGGGCATCCACACCAGATTTATGCTGTCTTAAGTAAACCACGTCAACAGCACTGACACAAGCACAAGCAGAGATAAAGGAGGGTGAGGAGCCCAGTGCTTGGACTACTGCACACTCCATATGGGCAGAGGCAGCTCCTCTCTGACCTGTGTCAGGTGGCCCCTCCAGCCATCAGCCCTTGCTCCAGGACTGCAGTGTACCTTGGTGCTACCCTACCCCTTCCTGTCCTTGGGTAATGCAGAGGACTTATCTTCATCCTTGTGTGAGTTCCATAAAAGCACTGCATTTTCTCTCGCTCTGCTGCCTCTGCTAGCATAAACACCTACCCTCACCTTTGCAAATCGATCCTCAGAGTGGAATTGGAGCACCAGGACAGTCGGCTGCTTCCAGCCAGCTCTGCAAAGCCACCGGCTTCTCAGGAGGCTGCTGAGAAGCCTTACAGTGAGGAAGCACTGCAGAAGTCATTCAGCCATAGGGAAGTCTCAGCTGATACGCAGACAAGTTCACTTCTTGGAGAGCAGCGGAGAAGCCACAATGCTATTCTGACTGAGCAGGCAAAGCACATCCCAAGATGAGGAGCTGCTGAGAGCTCCAGCCATGCAAGACGCTGGACTGGCACATTTGTCTCCACAGTATTGTAGACTATGCACAGCCCCAGCCAGAGAGAGTAGGGTAGTTGTCAGTAAGAAGTGGGGAGGACTGTTCTATGCAGGGCAGCTACCCTTTTCCCCTCCATAACTGACATCCATCTCCTCATACTTTGCAGCAAGGCCCCCCCAGGCTGGCGGTGAAGGGAAGGGGAAAGCATCCCAGAACCTACCACAGCCAGGCACATGCTGGAAGTGTTGGCAGCACAAAGCAAACGGTAGAGCTGCATATTGCATCTAGTTAGTGTAGCTGTGTTTGTGTGTACATGCTCTTTGGGTGGGCAGCGCAATTTCACAGCAAAACATGAGCTTGCGCTGAGCCTCGGCGCTTTCAGCTCACCCAGCTCTGTGCGTGGCTAATTATATTCAAAACACCGCTGCCCTGCCCTTCTCCCAGAGAAGGGACCGACATGCACAGAGGACTGGCATGTAGGCAATTTCCATATAGCAAATTATTGCGAGTAACTGGGCAGCCAAACAGGGATGTTTTTCTGTCCAAGGGATAAATGCTGATAAATTCTTGGTCCTTTGGCTGCTATGAAATACACAAACTTCAGGGTGTCAGAAATCATGAAAATTCCTGTAAAGCGGGAGCTAAGGTTTTTTGAACCACCAAAATACTTCACGGTTGCCTGCTCTGCGAGAGGAGAGCTCATTCACGATTCATACAAGTGATAATCAAGAATATTCCAGAACAAGACAGCATTCAAATGGCAGCCCAAGGAAATCAGTACTGCAGGTACGTTATCCTCACCCCAGACATTTCTAACCCAGGACAAATGACGAGGGGCGGGGAAGCCTCTGTGTGTCATCACAAGTGACTCAGTTAATTCGAGCCAACAGCCACCAGAGCTGTGGCCAGAGCTGAAGGGCAGCACCAGTGGCCGGGTGCTTTAATTCCCAGCAAGTCACGCCTGGATGCCCAAATGGCTGGCACTGGGGACCCGCTGGTCCGTGAATCAGTAGAGCCTGGCGAGGGCAGAGGGCATGTCCCCACCAGCTCCCCAGGAAGCGACGAGAGGCAACTGCAGATTAGCTGCAAAGAAACTCTGCTCTTGAGCAGAACGGATGGGAAGGGAAAACCAGAAGATGAGCACGCCGTGCCTTACGCTGACCCCCTCCTCCAACCACAACCCAGACCCCGCTGCCATGGTGCTAGCCAGAGAGCTGGGGGGGGCGGGGGTCTGCCAACCCCAGCAGCCGGTAGGAGGGCCAGGAGAGGAAGCGCTTTGAAGTAGCTGGCGATAACTGGCACAGCCGGCTCCGGAGGCAGCGTGCAAAAACTCCCTAATGCGCCAGCCCTTTCAAGGGCAGCCTTGGCACTCGGAGAGATGGCGTATGAATAGCCAGGACAGCAACAGGAAAAGCAAAGCAAAGAAACCCAACAATAGAACTGGGGGAAATGGCTGGAAGGAAGGCGCTCCTCAAACCTCCAAGCGCAGCTGCACCAGTCCCACCAACCCCAGGGGTGCCGGGAGGTGAAGGGCAGGGTGCAGGGAGCCCTGTTGCTGCACGAAGCCCAGGACAGCAGCCCTTGCCCACTAGACACCCCCTCCCTGCACTAAGCCTTTCAGAAGAGCATGGCTACTTGACCACCTGCACATCCAACTTTGGGATACACGGGGCAGCCAGGGCCCTCCCTGCCAGCAAGGAGGCCATGCAGCAGGACGGGAGATGCATCATGTCTGACAAGGGGCTGAGCCAGCTCCCATTTGCACGTGCCCACTCCCTGGCCTGTGGTGCTGCCCAGGAATACGGGATCACGTTGGGGCAAGGGATCCTGCGCTGATCTCCTTTCCCTAAAGTGCAGAAGGATGAGCCCCATGTGGCCCTGGGGATGCAGGCAAGGCAAAGCAGAGGTGTGTCTGATCTGGAGGTATTCAGCTGCGCTGCTGGGTGTCTGGGGCTCAGGGAGGATGCTGTGCTAGGGGGTGGAGAGCAGATCCTCACTGGAGAAGCCTGCAGTGACATCAGGATGTGAGCAGCAGGGAGCAGTCATGGTGGCACCAAGGTCTGGGGCAGAGTATGGCAGCATTTACACAGCCAGGAGAGGTTCTATGCTTTTAACAGAGGAGCTTTGTATGCAAAATGACCATGGACGCAACGGGGGGAAAGCTCAGCCCTATCACACAGGTGCTTCCCTGAGTACAACTGTACATCCCTAACAGGGAATTCACTCCTAAGGGATGGGGGCCTTTAAGTGCTACCTGTCATGAGAGGCTTCACCTCACACCCAGGGGCTGGGAGGCTGCTGGTGCCAGCACGATGAAGATGGGAGCATGGGCTCAGCCCAGGAGAAGCTGTTCTGAAAGGCCAAGAGCAATGTGAGCATCCTCCTCTGACCCGACCCCAGATGTGTGCTCCCAGCTGGCACCAGTCCCAGCTCCCCCAGCTGGGGAGTGGAGGTGGCTGGAGCATCCACGGGGCTCCTCCGAGAGGGAAGTTGTGGGTGACAGGGTGGGCTGCTCGAAGGACCCACGGTCTGGGTGGTGGCTCAGAGAGGTGCTGGAGGAGAATGCCACAGGTCAGGGGCCAGCCAGGCACCCTCTCACTCTCTCTCTTTCCTCTCTGTGCCTCTCTGCCGGTCGGCTTGCTACATACCTCCTTTCCTACATATTTTCTTGTTGGGCTTTCGGGTGCATTCCTTGGAAATCCGTTTTACTGTAAAATGAATAAAAGACTACAAAATAACAGGAGGCTCCACCGGCAGGAGTGGGCATGCAATCACAACCACATTGCTGTCCTCCCACCGCCCCCAGGCCCGCAGGATGTGGGAAGGGAGAGTCGCCGTGGGAGGAAAACTCTGGGCCAGCCGTGCTGGGCGGGAAGGAAGGCACAATACATCCCGTGGCCAAGGGCCCAAGGCACAGAGGAGTGAAGCCAGCTGGCCTGGGAGAAGCCACCAGCCTGCCAGGCTGCTCCACCACACACAGCAGACCCACTGCAAGTACCTTCCAGCCCACTGAAAATCACCAGGGGCTCCCATTGTGGTGAGGCTGGGGCAGACACGCAGGCAGGCACTGCCTCCTCTGCTCTCTACTTACAGTTCTGGTGGGATCCCCTACAAAGGAAAAGGTTAGACAAGGAGGCACCCAGTGCCACTCAGCCTCACCCCAATGGGACCATGCCCGGCAGGTCCCCAACACCCCAGGCTCATCACTCTTCTACCGTCCCACTGGTGGATGAGGGGCAGCCAAGTGATGTGCCTGCCAGTGCCTCCCAACCTCCCGTCTGTACCAGGGCCTGGAAAAGGGCTCCGTGGTCCCTTCTTTGCCAGAGTATCTCCCCAGGGAGAGGCAGAGAGTGTTCCTCCCAGCTGCAGCCCATGCCTACAACTAGTGCATGGACCTGGGGAGGGTGGGAAGGGTGGAGGAAGGACAAAACCGAACCAACTCAAGACAGAACCTGGCACTTGGCGCCTGGGGAGCACAAATCAGCTTGTTGCTCTGTGGATCTGCAGTCAGAGAGTCGGATTCAGATTTAGCAACACAAGAGAGGAACCCATGACGATGCCATGGAAGTGGAGTGGGAGGACCAGGAGGCGTGGAGGAGCAGGAACACATGAGACAGAGATGGCAGCTGAGGGCAAGAGGGCGAGCTGCGTGGCCAGAGAAAGCTTTCCACAAACACATAGCATGCTACAGGGTCCACAACCACATGCTTCAAACACAACACCCAAGTGATACCAACCACTGTTGGGGAGGGGCAGAGTGCCGCCCGCCGCCACCACCACCCCCCCCGCTGGCACCCCAGCAGGGACTCACCATCCTCCGTGGGAATGTAGATGTTGAGGTACAGACAGTCCTCATTGGGGTCTTGGATGTACGTGGCCACTATATCCAAATTGGAGGTAAACCAGATGGGCAGCATGATCTCAGGAACAGCGTTGTGGATGTTCTGGGGGCAGACCGGTGAGAAGTGGGTGGCGTTCCTGATGCCCGACCAGGACGGCGGTGGCTCAGGCGGCATGAACCTCTTCTCCCCTATAGGGGGGGCGGCGTAAGGCACCCCTAGGTACTGGTCCACGGGCCCCAGGATCTCACTGGGCAGTGGAACGCGCACCCCCCGTAACTTCCCATAGTGCGTGTTGACAGTCGGCGAGTATACCTGGCCCTCCATCTGCACAACTGCTGAGGCAAAGCTCAGGACCCAGAGGGCGAAACGCAGGTCCCAGCCAGCCACCAGCTCAGGCACTTGGAGAACAGGGGGCAAGAAAGGGCTTCTCCAGAATATCAGCCACATTGTCCGGAAGGAGCAACACCAACATCCAGGCCTGAAGCTCCTGGGGTGAGGGCTCAGGGCATCCCCATCACGCCAAGCCTCTGATTTGCCCACTGGGAACGGACGAAGCAGGAGAGCCAGGAGTCAGGAGCACGCAGTCCAGCCACACTTTCTGCTGGGTGAGTCGGGAGCACGGATGCAGGGAGATGTGCCACCACTCCTCACAGCCTGCCAGCTGCCTGGTGCTGTCCACCTGCCAATGGCCCAGCATGGATGGGACTGCTGATACTGTGGAGAGATGGAGGGAATTAACAGCAGACTTGGTCTGGGAAGAGTCAAAGATCTGCAGCACAGAAGAAGCCGGGATCCCTGGATGGACCCTCCCACCCATGGGTGCTCATTGGCTCTGCACTGCCCTAGGAATAGGCGAGCACAGGAAGCACAGATTGAGCACATGCAGACACACAGGCCGCATCTGTCCATGCCTGCACAGCATATCTCCAGTGCTCAGGGGCCAACCCTGCCCCTGCCCTGCCTCGGTGAGCCCTGTATACACCTCGGGTGGCAGCGCAGCACCCTTGCCCCATGCTGCAGGAGGGCATCCGCAGCAGATCATGCGTGTCAAGATACGGAGGACAGCACCACATCCCTGGCACCATCACTCCTCACAAGGAACCTGTCGGGCACCATCGCTGCACAGCACGGCCCCCGCACAAGAGCCCACTGGCCCCTCTCCCCTCCTGGCAGAGCCAGAGCCACCTGCGCTCCCACGCCTCATGTCCTGGCTCCTCACCTCACCTCCACGCCAGCACCACTGGCTGGGTACCACCAACACACCTCACACGGCACCAAATCAGCCCTGGGGGTCCTATGCAGACCCCCGCTGGCTGCCCACACCCTCGCCAGGCAGAGCTTTCCTGCTCTCGGCTGCTCAAAGCGGGGACAGCCTGGGGCAGATGTGGGGTGCTGGGGGTAAGGAGGGACCAGGCAGAGCCACCCTGTGCCCCTGGGCCCCGCACCAGGCAGAGCTCAGCTCCCGCAGCCCTGGCCGAGCAGCAGCTGTGGCAAAGCCCGGCAGGGAAGGCAGGGAGGGAGCTGGGGGAAGGCAGGGAGGGAGCTAGGGGAAGGCAGGCACCTGCGGCTGGCTGTGGGCGAGCAGAGCTGCTGCGCCAGGCAGCGCTTGCTGGAGGCTCGGTGGATTCCCAGCGCTCTGCCCTTCACCTCCGCGCACCGCCTGCCGCATTCAGGGCTTATGTAAGTGCCTCCCCCCCTCCCCCTCAGCTCCCCCCCACACCTTG
>WEIS01015471.1:0-12619 GCA_013389965.1 Todus mexicanus | reverse complement strand
TCATAGAATCATAGAATAATTAAGGCTGGAAAAGACCTCTGAGATCATCGAGTTCAGACTATGACTTAACACCGCCACTCAGCTTTCCCTCTGCAGGAACACCACAGCCCTGCCAGCAGTGGCTTACCAGCTGATTTCCGAACTCAAGAGCTTCCTCGGGGCTGTAGCCGCATGCTAGAAGGTAAACCATTGCTGCTCCACCAACTCCTTCGCAGGAGCTGGGCTGAGCACATCAGTCGCTGCAAAATTAGGGCTGAATTCACCATCCGCTTTGCATCCTTGAAGTGGCCACACACCCAGCGTAACCACCCTGTCCTGGCACAAGAAGGAAGCTCTGTACAAAACACAGCCAAAATCGACTTCTTGTTACAGCTTCTCAGAATTATGTCATGCTAATACTCCTTCGTTGTTTTTTGGTTGGTTGGTTTGGTGGGGGTTTTTTAATTCCTCATCCATGGATCTTTTAATAGCCTTTAAAAAACATGGAAATCTGAAGACAAAAAAAACATAAGCTAAGATAGAATTAAAGTTCCAAGTACACATCCTTAACTCAAATAAAATAATGCTACAGGACTTGCAGCTGTCTCCAGTTATGAGTTTCATGAAGCATCAGACACAGAGGTGAGTTATGTTAGCAATAGCCAAGTATGTCCACATATGGAGATACACAGTGAAGACCTAGCAGCCCTAACAGTGCCCTGGAGAGCCACGATGCCTTAACGCTCAAATCCAGATCATGGTATTTTAACATTTGTCATTCCACATTTGGGTCTATCAATTTTTAGAAACTTCTTCCCTCCATCTGCCAATGTCCCTGCAGCACAGAATAAAGGCACCCAAACAATCTCAGCAACGTGCTCCTAACTCCTTCCTATGTTTTTTTCAATTACAAACCAAAAAATCCAATGCAAATCCTAAGTCTGGAATTCCCTGGGTTTCAAATGCCTCATTTGGGATGATTACAATACCCCTGTAACACATCTTATACCCTCCTATTGCTGTTCTGTGCTCTGTGCTTTCTGCTGTAACTTTATGTTAACGTGTCTCGGTTTGGGGTCAGGGCAGCCCTAAACCTGCAACAGACACTCTCTGTTAACCCCCCTCCCCGCCCAAAGGGGAAGAGAAACGGAATAAGGGAGAGAGACTTATCGATTAGAAAAGGAAACTAGAACAGCTTTAACGAAAAAGGAAACAATATTAAAATGGAATATACATATACAAGGATCGAACTCAACCCGCCTTATGGTAAATACGCCACCATCACCTCTGATGCTGTGGAGCAGTCCCAGACTGGGCCCAGTAGAAGACGAGAACCAGGAGTTGGATTCAGGAATGCACGGAATGGGAGCAAGAAGCCGAAGCCGAAGGCCACAGGCTGGAACTGAAGCCTGAGCCAAGGCCAAAGCCGGAGCTGAGATTGAAACTGGAGCCGAAGGCCAAAACCAGAATGAAGAGAGCAACAGAACTGAGAGTGCCGGAGCCAAGAGTGCCGGAGCTGAGAGAGAAACCTTTGTGACTTCTCAGCTTTATATAAAATAAGATATATGTGGGATGGAATACCTTGTTGGCCAATTTAGGGTCACCTGTCCTGTCCGCTCCTCCGTGCAGTTGCAGCCCTTACTTTCTGCACCCCCGATGCGATGCACAAGATCTAGCAGTGACCTTGGTCTGCATACCGATCATTGGCACTAACTCTAAGCATGGAGCATTGTCACTGCTAGAAGCAGGCACTGTCTGCAAAAACATGCTGCTGACTTCAGAA
This sequence comes from Todus mexicanus, assembly GCA_013389965.1. NCBI lineage: Eukaryota > Metazoa > Chordata > Aves > Coraciiformes > Todidae > Todus > Todus mexicanus. Next base: position 10,857 of record WEIS01015471.1, on the reverse strand, counting down.
AGTGCAACTAGTTAGAAGAGACTTATTTAGCTGAAAAGTAAAAGCGTTGAACAGAAATGTTCTATCCTAATCCAAACCAGGACACATAACATTTAGGATGGGAATGGAGCCTTAATTTAGCATTGACAGGCTGCCATGAATATCCACGCTCAGCCCTTTTCACCAGAGGCTGTTGCATGCACCTCACATCACTGCCTCCTCCCTCAACAGCTCTTAAAGCTTTCCCTTGGCCTTTCAAAGCATGCAAAATAACTGGAAGATCCGAGACATGACATTTTATTCAGGAAAGCAATTCCCCTCCCATGGGATGGGAGGTGGGAGCAAAACTTCCCCGGATTTGCCACCTGCAGTGTTCCCATTCTTCCTTCCAGCAGCAAAGGCAAATGCATCCCCCAGTGAAGATGGCTGCTGCTTCCCTGCAGCTCGGTGCCAAGAGGAGCTGTGCCTGCCAAATGGAAGGGAAACCGGGCTAGGCTGGGCAGATATGGCCAAATTGGGGATGCTCAGACAAATGTGCAGGGAGGAACCAGGAGGATAAAAACATCCCACAAGCACCCCAGGTCACTCTGCCAGACCACTGGTGGGATGAGTGGAGGAAGTGAGGCTGCTAGCTGTTAAGGATTTTATTCATGTGCTTTGGAAAACAAATGCTCAGTCGGTATTTCCATGGCTGTACTGTCTGCCAGACAGCTCCCTCCTCAGCAAGAAGATGCTCTCCATGGAAACCTGGGCGGGCAGGATCCTCTGAAAGCCTCCCTTGCAGACACACAGTCAGGCGTCTCAACACCAACCAGATGAGCTGGATCCACACCTTCCCTGGAAGGCAACTGAGGAGATGCGAGCAGGCAGCCTGCCCTCACAGTGGACACTTCATCAGGGTCTAGCCTCGAGCACTCAGGCTGACCCAACCCCAAGCTCATCACGCTTACGCTGTGGCTCTACGTCCTGAATGGTTCAGAGCTAGGACAGATTGGGACCTCAAACCATCCGGCTGGCATAGATGGATGATTTCCTCCTGATAGCAAGAGGACAGGATGTCCCATTGCACCCTCTGGCCACTCTGCCTTGTGCAGCTCTGCTCACCATCTCACCCCATTGTACCATCGTGTAGCTACGGGAGGTGTCTGGGGGCCAGCCCGTGCACCCCAGCAGACATGTGCCCAGTAATCAGCGTGAGAAACCTCTGCCTCCTCTTCCACAGGATGAACAAGCTCCAAACGTCTCCACCAGCACATGTTCCAGGAGGATAGTACTAGAGAGCAAAGACAGTGATTATCTGCTATGGAATGTGTCCAGAAGGGTCATAAGGGTTACAGAGGAATACAAACTGAACGTGAGACAGCATGTGATTGCTACAGAAAAAAGGTGAATACAGTAGGATGTGTGAAAGGTCAGCTTATAAAGACGCATGAAGTAATTACTCTGCTCTCCTTTCAGCTCATAAAGGCATAGCAAGTAATTACACTGTTCTCCAGAGAAACAATTAATTCCCCAAAATATTTGAACCAGCTGAGAGAGACCATGGGAGATCAGCAAGACCACCAAAGAGCCTTGGACAGAAGTCCTGGAAGAACAGAGCTAATGTAGACAAGACAAGTGAGAGGATGCAGTTTTATAACATGTAAAGGCCACTGCAGAAAAGGTCGGGGCAGTCTGACACTGAACATCATGCAAGGTAAGAGACACATTCGTGTTAAGAAAGGTGAGTCAAGCGTACTCTAGGAAAAGTTAACGCACCCCGTGCATATTTGCAAAAGGTGCTACATGGCAGATAGACGGACCAAGTGACCCTTCAGCATCCCCTCCAGCCCAGCCTCCTACACTTTTTATCAACCCTGGCTGGCAGCTCTATCCCTGCCCTCATTTGTTCAGCGTTCGCCACCATCTGAGCAAACTTGGCCACAAAGCCTGAAGCATTTAGGACACACTGACAGAACACAATACTTAGGAAGCTTCCCAGCACTGTGGAGCCCGTCATATCTGTTCTCCGCTCTGTAGAAGCCTCTCCCAGAGTCCAGCATCCTTCATCTCACTATACTCCTCGAGAAACATCTGCAGCACCTCTCATATCAAGGCACCACAGTCACTCTGATGAGACAGAAGGAAAAACAGTCACAAACCTCATCCTCATTTGCTTCAAGAGCAAGATACATCCTAACTTCTACCCACCAATATTTAAAGCAAGCTGAATGTCAGAAGTGTATGAGACACTCCACTGCACATCCTTTGCCCTGGGGAGAGGATTGAGAGAGCGCGTGAGAAGTGTCAGTTAAGTTCCTCAGTGCTGCAAGAACATATGTGGGACAGAAGCTCTTTGACAACTCTCAGACACATGCCAAAATCCTCGAGAGCTCCCATTCACAACAGAATCCTAAAACAATTACCTAAAATCCCTAGAAGCAGACAATTTCAAGTACCACTTCTGCAGTGGTGCCAATGGCCTCCTGCTGCCGTATACCCTGTCCTCATTTGCTCCGTGGCCTTTAACAAGTCCTTCATGAAAGGTCTGAGCCTGTCTTGGGAACAATACCGGGGGCAAAGCAGACCTTTCCCTTGCCCACACTTCAGCCTTTCCAGACATTTTTGGAGTTGAATGCTAGCACTCGGTTTGATGCCTGCCTCCAGAAGACACACTACCCGGCAGGTGAGATAGGCTGGTTCATTTCCAACACATCTTTAGCATCAAAAGCTCCAAAAATGCAGGAGGTTTCTCAGTGTAACTGAGCTAAGACTGGTGATGCTGCTGAAGGACAGCCAGTGGTCACTACAGAAGTGACGGTGTTGGGGTCATCGCTCAGTACTGCCAATGCAAGCAGAAGGTGGACTCTATAGAGGACCCAAGGACAACTGTGCTTCAAAGCCTGGTGGAGTGGGCTACATGCTCACCTTGAGCTGGTCTAGATTTTGATTGACCTTCCCACTCACTGCTTCACAGGATTCTGCTGGAAATCTGAGGCAGGGCCACATGGCATAGCCAGCAGCTGCTGTGCGAGCAAGAGGCTCTGCGGGGACAGATCCTTGGCTGTAAAGAGGGTAGCAGTAGCAGTCTCTTGGTGGGCTGCTGGGTTTCCATGTGGCTCAGGGATAGCTGCTGGAAGTAGGCTGTTTAGTGCCATATTCTGGATAGAAATAATCTGGATTATCTCACATTACAGCAGCAGTTTTTCTCTCCTTCACCTTGCTGCTTGCACAGTTTCAATTTATAAATGCTTCCCTGCAGGGGCAGAGGTTGATGGGAACCACTGTCTAAATAGCAAACACAGTCCCCTGGCCTTGACACACACTGGCTTCCTAGCCAGAACAACTGGCAGAGATCAAATAGAGCTTGTCTCAGCCTTGAGATCAAAGAGCACCGGAGGAGACACCAGAAGCCCCTACAATGGGATCACCACACACGCTGCAATAGCTGGATGTGGCATTGCTCCATCACATGCCTGAACGCACCTGGTCCAGCCTGGCAGGACCATCCACCATGGGGTCGTGCTTTGTGCTGTTGCCTGACGATGGTGTGAGGGGGTGGAGGCTGCTCAGCGCTTCCCAGCCCTGCCAGGATGCTGATCGCTGCCTGCTCTGAGCTGCGGNCCCGCCGGCCGCTCCTGCTCCAGGAGAGCTGGTGCTGGGCCGAGCAGAGCCCCAGCACAGCCCCAGCACAGCCCTGCAGCACACAGCGCCTAAAAGGGACGGGCTGCTTGCAGGAACAGCACTTGTTCTCTGTCGGGCTCCAGTGGGCCATATCTCTGGCAGGAAAGGCAGGACACACAAGGACGTCTGCTGAGTAAACCCTGCATCACCTGGACTAGATAAAGGGTGACCTTATTGTTCTCTACAGCTTCCCGAGAAGATGAAGTGGAGAGGGCGGTGGTAATCTCTTCTTCCTGGTATCCAGTGATAGGACATGTGGGAATGGTTCAAAGCTGCATGAGGGGAAGTTTAAACTGGACATTAGTAAGTATTTCCCTACCGAGAGGGTGGACAAACAGGCTTCCTAGAGAGGTGGTCGATGCTCCATGTCTGTCAGTGTTTAAGAGGCATTTGGACAATGCTTTTAATAATATGCTTTAACTTTTGGTCAGCCCTGAATTGGTCAGGCAGTTAGACTAAACCATCATTGTAGGTCCCTTCCAGCTGAAATAGCCTATTCTTTTCTGTTTTAGAGGAAACAGCAATTGATAAACAAACATCAGAATTACTCCATTACACTCACTTTGTGCAGGCAGGTGACCGACAATGCAGAAGTGCATCCACAGAACTCTGGAATTTCCAGGCATCTTTTCAGGAGCAAACTGACACACAATCTGCTTTCAGCAAGCCCTTGGCACCAGCACAAAGCTAATTCCAAGACAACTTGCTCGTTCCCCAACACATTACAAACAAGCACCAGGCACCTACTTTAAGGCAATATAAGCTCACCCACAAATCTGAGATCAATGCCCTGCAGCGACCAACTGGAGTGCAAATCCCATCCAGTGAAATGACAGCCGTCTGCACAAGCAGCATTCCGCTCCCCTCCTTCTCCAGCTTCAGTGAGCTGCACATTGACTTGGCCTAGCTCCTCATCATTACTTCCCTCACATCTGCCAGAGTAATGGCTCCTATGTCCTTTCCTAAACAACTGCCTCAAAAACTACTAGCAGGGCCCCTGGTTTTTGAGTTAACATGGATCGTTATGACTGTACCATGTTAGGGAGCAAATACAACAAGCACAAGGCTCTTTTCAGAGCAACAAGCTTCTGAAACTCTATGTCCAAATATGTTCGTATTTCTTACGTTGCCAAAAGCAGGTTTGAAATTTAATAAAGGAGGCTTCAGTGACCCAAAGAGGGTGGCTCAATGCAATGGTGCTCCCATTTCTGAAATGCACAAATTAAGCAGCAAGCATGAAACCCAGCTGCTAATGGAATGTTCTTCCCCAAAACTCTCTCATACCCCAGTCCCTCGAGCTCGTTTCTGAGCACCAGCCATGCAAAGGACATGGATATCAACCAACTGGGCCATGGGCAATTTGCACAAAGCCCTGTCCTACCTGTACCACCACCGGTGCTAATAGCGAGTCAAGATGTCTCATGCTTGCACCACGGAAAGCCAGGAAAGCACTGGTGGCTGCAGGCAGGCTGAGAATATCCACAGCCAATGCTTTCCATGGACTAGTGTGGCCTGAAGGAGGCTCTATAAATGTAAGGAGGTGGGCTGAGCAGAGAGGAACCGACTGCAGCTTAAAATACAAAGACTTCCTGTAAATGTGACTAGAGAGTGTGGGCAACAAAACCCAAGGGTGCTCTGAACAGGAACAGCTACACCCAAAATAAGTTGTCAATATTTCATTTTTATTGACTCTAAGCAGGAAGACAAAACCAGTTAATTGCAGGTTGTAATCCAGATTGTGTCTGTAAGAACCTCTGGTTTCAGGGGCAAAGCTGATAAAGGACTGTTTCCTTTACTGACACCTGCCCAAACCACCTATTTCTGCCTGACATCACTGCCTATTGCTCTGCATCAGCTGAGCAAGGTTTTGCAGGGCAGAATTGTAAACCAGGCTACGGAGGTGATCCAGGAAATTCAGGTCAATGGACAAAGGTGAACAAAATAGCTGGAGATGCAGGAACTAACTTTTCCACGGAAGCTGAAACAACATAATCAGTTTTCCTGTGCAGAGGTAAGGTTATAAGTCATCTGGGAGTGTACAAGCACCACCTTCCTATACAGCCACTATCGCCCTGTCTTGTACACCAACTCATGCAGCAGGGTGGCTCTATGGAGACAGCAAATCTCTGTGTTTGGGGGAGTGCGGCCCATCGTGACAGACTCCTCCAGGGTCACAATACAGGCAGCAAGGCTATGAATGCTCCCTCATGGTGTAGAAAACCCAAGCATTGCAGTTCAGAACCAAATAATTTCCTCACTGCTGAGTCCTTGGTGGCAATGCTCAGGAAAGCTGTGCCAGGAGATGTCTAAGATAGCATCATCAACACTGTCCACACCACCTCCACTCTGTTACAATAGTCCCTAATTCCAGGTGAAACACCAGACAGGCTCCATGCAGACCCATGTGCCCAGAGCCCAGGATGCAAGGTTGTGTCACCCTATGCCCCTTGGCTTCCCACAGCTAGAAGACCGGTGGGTCCCTTCCTGTGCCAGAGAGATTCTCTGGCCGAAGCCCAGCCCATCACCCTCCTTGGAGAGGCAAGAGCAGTCCCCCAGCACATCCTACCTGACACAAGCTGCTGAGTTGTGTGTTAGTGCCAGCAGCCCTGACCAAAGGCCAGACATGATTTTCCAACCATATTGCAAGATTCAAACTAGGGTCAGGGGAGCAGTTCTTTCTCTGACCAGCCTGAAACACTCAGACAGATTGATCATCCTGGCATCACCATGCTCGTGCCCTTTCCAGGCCTGACGGCATCAGCAGTGACCCACCTCTCCTTGACGCCGTGGCTTGCTTGAGGACACAGCCAGCTGCAGCAGCAGACGCTACGGAGGACCAGGGCACTGCTCAGTCCAGGCTCTGCCATGGCTAGCCTGGGTGACTACGCTCCTCTCCTCTCAGCACTGATCATCTGCAACAGAGGGCTGCTCTCTGCAAAGCACTAAGAGGTGGGAGACCCAGGAAGCTCTGGACTGGGGCAGGAGAAGGGGAGCTATAACCAGCGGTAGCAATGGGCATGGAGGACAGAACACGAGCCAAGGCAAGCTGCATTTTCGAACATTACAATGCTCACTTCCTCTGTTCCCACCAGTAAGCGGGTGTCAAACTCTGATCCGAATGAGCTGATGTCTCAAATATTGTGTGAGGAACACCCTGACCTGAATGAGTTGACAGGAGAAGCAGCCTTGCAGTTAGAACAGGGGACAAAATATGCCAGCTAAGGCAGGAGTGAAATGCATCGGAAGATTAGCAGTCTTGTCCCCTTGACAAGTTTTCATATGTGTTGCCTACCAGGCAAAGGGTAATAAAATACAGGGGCCCAGAATCACTGACTCAATCGGTGGAAAGGGTTAATGCTAACCTTCCCCCTCTGGAGCCCCTAAGGAACAGTGGTCACCACCTCTTTACACTTCTTATACAAATTAGCACCTTCTCTCTACATTTCCCATGCAAATTAAGGGGCACATCAAGCAACACCCCTCTTAGCAGGGAATAAAAAAGAACTCGAGTACCCTGGCAGGTGTGTGCCCGTCATCGAAGACCCCCAAGGAACAGACCAGATGAGATGTCACTGGAATCCTGGGTGGTGATCCAGAACTTTGCCTATTCTTTCACTCGCTCTGAGGAAGAGTCAGGAAGTGGTCCCTTAGCATTAAGCCAGGAGGGTTCCGAGCAGTGGCAGGCATGACAGCCAGGGAAATGTATTTGATTGCTCTCCCATTTTAGAGAAGTTAAACAGCATAAAAGGTGTGTACTTCCCTGCTGGGATTCACTTGAGTGTACACCCATTGGCATGACCCTACCACTATTGTGCAAAGCATCAAGATGTTAGCTAAGAAGAATAGACTCTGACCAGATAAGGGAAAAGCCGTGGTGTGTGCTGTACTAGGTGCAGCGCTTGTAGCAGCTCAACAAGACAAGCAGGACAAGCTGTGAGCTAAGCTGGCAGAGGCGGAAACAATTCAGTCTTTACAAGACTTAGTGAAAGCCCTACAGGACCGGCTAGCTGCAAAGAGTAATACCATGCAGCAGCTTCATGCAGCCCTATCAGATGCATTGGACTGAGAGAATATTGCGGGCTGAATTGGAGAGGCAGGAAAAGGTATGAGGTGACCAGTCTGATTCTGACTCCATTCCAGATAGCGAAACAGGGTTCTCAAGTCTGGCCAAATTAGTCGAGAAACAGGCATCCAACTCAAAAGTCCCTATATCCAGTTAGTGAACTGGGAGACAGCAGGAAGGTTTGCTATGTGGGGGATGAAGATAAGACCACTGATTAAAACCGTAGTCATAGACAAGGCGGCTAGTAACGCTCACATTACTGTGTGCTCCATGACGTGGTCTCTGGCTGAATTAGCAAAGTTACAGGAAAAGTATTCCAGACATGCAGAGGATTCCGAGATGGAATATGTGTGCCAAGTTTCCCTCGGGGAAGGGGGGGGCACTGACTCTTATTAAGTGAGGAGGAAGCAGGAGGCTATTTGGGCCCTGGAGTGTTTCTAGCCACTGAGCCAGGCAATCATAATTACTTGCTAACTGCATGGGTTGTTGATTGGGCGAGTGGCCTCGACCTGCAGGACAGAGGAGATCCCCTCGTTGTTAAGACCTCTGGGCTCTCTGATCTCACAGCATCTGTGCAAAAAGTAGCCTGCCTTCAAGCAATGTATGAGAAGGAGGTGTTAAGGAGGTCTCCTACACTAACTCCTATTGCCCCAGCAAGATTAACTCCCCTTATTCGTGGCCTCCCAGACTGTCTTAAGACATAGGTAGCTCATGTCCAGAAGCACATACAAACACTTTGTGCTAAGAACACTGATGCAGCTCAAGTGCTGCCTCCATGGCAGCTGGCCCGTGTAACCCCTGACACTGTACCTTTACCCCAGTCCAGAACTACTGATGTTAGGCAGCACTCCCTGCCAGCAGCCATGCATTTGGGCACTGATGGGATGGTAACAGACTTGGAAAAAAAAGAGATATTACCATTCATATGCATTCTCCCTATTCTCCCTGTCTCCCATTCTCTCCTGTCTGGCTGGTGAAAAAGTCAAACAAACAGTGGCAGCTTTCAACTGATTTTAGGCACCTGAATGCCAATACACTTTTAACTGTCACAGTGCCAAATATTGCAGAACTGCTACAAAAAGGACAGAGTGGGATCATTCTGGGACTTTTCTGTGTCCCAGAGACAGGTCACAAGGGCATGGTGCTACCTGCAGGCATTGCCCAGAAACCTACAGTACACGAGCCAGCCGGTGTTGGTTAAAACACCTCAGATTGGGACAATGGTAAGAGGGGGATAGTACCTACTTTTTAAACTAATATTTGCTGGTTGCACCACAACCAAGCACCTTTTCTTTCTACTCACAGGTACTCTGAATGCCAGCAAATTGCACCTGGAATCACATACTCCCCTATATCAATTTAGAGTGTCCACAAGAACTGTTGATTTCAATTCATTGAGTACTTTTGTGTTTGATCCTTATGCTTCAAAACTGTTATATTGTTTAGAGCCATAATTACCATAATTTGTGTGTGTGTGTGTTTATATGATGCTCTATGAAGTGCATGTTTGTGTCACAATCTGAGCACATCCATATCCTTCCAGGAAACACCTTGTAATGGGACATAAAGCATAACTGTCTATGCAGAACGGGTGAAAGGAATGGGCAACTTTAGATGGCAAATGGCAGATTTTGTTCTGTCATACTCCATGAATGCTTTATGTCTACAGGCCCTCCTGAACGGATCTCATTTTTAGAACCTGTTCATCAAAATTATTATTCGCACCCCAACATTTGGTATGGGCTTGCTCAGATGGCTACATTTGTGATTATATTTCACCTACATATTTCAGCTTATAGTGCATGTTAGGAATGCCTAGTGTGTATTTGCAATAACCTGTTAGATGTATGGTATCTAAGTCAGCAGCACAAGCCATTAGGAAATCTTGTAACCAAACAACTACCAGTACCCGGACTTAGCTGGAGTGTGGCATACCCACCAGAAACATCCCTGACGAGCCAGGGAAAACTGATCATGTTAACCGCATTAGACATGAATGAGTCTAGTCTTTGAAACAGCTATTTAACCCCAACTGTCCTCTGCCCTCTGCTTCTAATGTCCCTGATGGGACAACAATTAGGGGGGAGGTTGGTGGTCAGAGTTTTATGTACGACCAAGATGAACTCCCTACAGGGGAAACCCTATGTTGGAACCTTTGAAAATGTAGGAGCACTGCTCTGAACTATAATATGTCTCTGTTAAATTATTCCTGAATATTAAACTGCCCTCCAGGAACAAGTGACCCCTTTGGTGTATTTCAGAATTGCAAACATTCATTCAAGACGTGTGCACTTGTTGGGGTTACTCCAACTACGATTATCAGAATCAGGATAATCGGTGTAATGGCTCATTTAAAGATCCCAAAATAGCACTCGCCTCTGGCATCCCAGTCACATATAACCCAGATCGATGGAAGATCTGGAGCCTAGAAGGGAATCAACAGGAAATACCCTGAGATGACGCTTTTGATTGTTTCCAGGCTAGATATCCAATTCCATGGGCATGTTCAACTGGGAAATTGTATTTCCATTTAAACACGTACAAAATGGCTGGGTAATGATGTTCTCCTGGCTTCCCCTCTATGTGCCCCTCTAGGGTGTTTACTTTTACATCTCACCATAATAGAGTACAGAGAAATCTTAATAATCCAGCAGATGTAAGGGAAGGGATTGCAGGAGTACTAATACCTGATTATTATACATCTGGACAAACATTTGCATTAAAAAAATGAAGCCCTTTTTGCACCTTTTTTTTTTTTACTGAAAAACACCAGTATGCCTTAGAAAACAGCAGGACTCACTGGAAACATTAAAAAGGGAAGATCTGAACATGGAGGTGGGAAAATGCCATCACTGCTGAAAGCACCATAGACTCCTCTGTCCACAACACCCATCCTCCCAACAGCCCAGCTTGCAAGTTGCTGGCAGCAGGGAGCACTAGGTCCCTCTCTCTCCCAACTCTTCCAGCAGGGCAGGGGAAACAAGACACAGGCCAGAACCTCTCTCAGCAGGGCTCCTGCTGGCAGTTGGGGGGCTACACACCCAGAGCCAACATGACACAGCGTCAAACAGCTACGTCCTGCAGCAACCACTGCTCCTCTGAGGTGACGTCAGTCTCCGCAAGAGCTGGCAGGCAGGACACACTGTGCATGC
>WEIS01015469.1:13586-31428 GCA_013389965.1 Todus mexicanus | reverse complement strand
CTCCCCCGTTCCCCTCCCTGTCCCCACCGGCGGCAGGAGGCGCTGCGGCCCCGGCTGGTCCCGTCGGGGCGGGCGGTGCCTCCATCCATCCATCCCTCTCTCTCTTTCTCTCTCTCTCTCTGTCCGTCCCTCGGTCCATCCCTCGTCCCGCCCCCCCAGAGCTCCCGGCCGGGGCTGCGCTCCCGCGGCAGCCGCGCAGAGCGGCGCGGAGGCTCCGAGCCATGCGCGGAGGTTCCGCGCCCTTCCCGCGGGACGGTGCCTCTCGGGGACTAACACCACCACCACCAAAAAAACCCAAACACACTCGTGTGGATACAATGAAGTGGCTCTGGGACTCTTGGGGTAGCAGGAAAAATTAAATAAACCAATGTAAGTTTCTCCTTTTTTTTTTGTTTTTGTTTTTTGGGTTGTCGTTGGTTTTTTATGTTTTGTTTGCTTGTTAATAAAATAATAAGAATAAAAAAAGGAAAAGAAAATGGAAAAGAAACACTAAAAAAAAAAAAAACCCAAACCAAAAAACAAATCCAACCCAACCCGTCCGGTTTCTAGCGTGTGGTGGATGAGGAATTAGTAGTGCCGGGGGTTTTCCCTTCCCCAAACTTTCCCTTGGCTGCGGGATGAGCGGTGGCAGCGTCCCGTCCGGGCAGGGTGGTGGAGAAGCTGCCGGGAGCTGGGGGAGAGAGAAGTTGTCTCAGCAAAGCTTGCGACGGGCTGGAAAAGCGGAGGATATCTCTCTGTGTATACCTTGATGTGTGTTTTGTTGTTGAAGGGTAACTCTGGCAGGGAATCGGTCTAGTTTGCGTCTCCCTTCTGCACTCAGAAGTGCCGGGAAGAAATCACGGGCACAGAGAATAGTCTGCAAATCGTTCGGTTAATGACATGTGGCGTCGGATGTGTTGGAGCAGCAGTTTAGTGGCACGTTTTTGAAGGGAAGAAATGGACTAGAATGAGTATTTCTGTGGTGGCAGGGAAAATGTATCAGTCTCCTGTGCCGTGAGAATATTGCTGGTATTACTTGTTGTAAGAACAGACGTATTTTAAGTATGTGTTTTAACGGCACCACTCAACTCAGCGCTGTTTGTAGAATACCTCTGCTTAAAACATTCAGAGTTTCTACTGGTGCAAATTAAAAACTCCACTTGGCTGATGCAAAGAAAACGGGGAGAGCTGCGCTGTGCTCCGGCAAGGTGATCGTGATTTTATCGAGGCAGCCCCGAGGGGAACAGTGACATGCTGGGAGCACTGCAAGAGAGAACGAAAGCTAAATTAAAGCAAAACTTAGGCAACTGAAGCATGGCTGCAATGGGAATGCATCGGACCTTTGTATTTTGTTTTTTCCTGGGTGAGGAGGTGGAGGTGAGCTTCTACAATGCAGAGAAACACACGAGCCACGCACACCTATGGCAACAGGTCTCATTTTTCCCGGAGAGGACGGGCTGAGCTTTGCAAGTGCTTGAGCCCAGCCTTTCTAGTTACAACTGGGGCAGCCACTGATCCCACCGACGGGTGTTGGATCCCGAGCTGCTGGCCCCAATTTCTCCCACCGCTGGCTTGGCGAGCAGCTCTTCCCAAAATACAGGGCGGATGGTGGAATAAACGCGGCGATTCAAAGAGGATTTGTCAAGACTAAAAATAAACAGGCCCGCAGATGTGTCCTGGAGGGTCATGTCCAGGCGCAGCATTTTCGGGGCCGATGAGCCGATTTCGACCATTTTCCGGCCGCGTGTCCTGTCCAAGGTGCTGAAATTCATTTTTTTGCTGCAATTTCCCCAGATTTCGGGGGTTTGCCAAAGTGGTCTTGGAGGCTTCTTCTTGTCTGAAACCAGTGGGGCAGCTCTCCCCTTTCACCCCCCCGGGTGGTAGGAAGAGAAAGCAGGGATGTGTTTTCAGACACGTATATTTGATCCGTCCTTTTGGCGTGGGAAAGCAGGCCAGGTGGAGCCGCAGATGGATCCGGCAGATCCTATAAGCTTTTGGTGGCAGAGAATTGGAAAGGTCAGAGCTGTGAGGCAGTGAGGAGTGAAACCTCCGTATTCCAGTGGTCCAAGAAAGTGGTGGTTTTGAGAGAGTCGCTGCTCTTGGTTTGAGAGCATTTCCTCCTGGTTCCAAAAAAGTTGAGGGGAACCCGGTGTCAGAATAGGACGGGAATGATGCAAATGGGATTCGCGTGATGCCCACTGATTTCAGCAAATGTATTTATTTATTTATTCATTTATTTTTTCTGGCGTGGACTTTTCAAATGGCAAACACGGTTAACAGAGAACTCAAGAAATACAGGGTCTTGAAGAAAAAAAAGCACGTCTTTGGGAGCCAAATGTCCCAACAAACAATGGGAGCCTGTCCGTGAAATTTGTGTTATTTTTAGATTAATGTGTCAAAAGGTCTTAGCCTTAAGTAGTGGAGTTTATGTAACCTTTGGTATGAGACAGGTCACAGTATTGCCTGAAATAATCACAGATGAATATATTGCTTAAGTTGTACGTGATTAGAGTTTGATGTTGCAATGTGGGGGTTTTGTCAGTTCCTGACACTCATCTGAATCCCTTCGTAATACAGCTTTGTACTTCTGTCTGAGACTCTCAGAGGGTTTTACAAACACAAAAGGGTCAGATTCTAGCACCTAGGTCTGTAGGGAGAAGTAGTTTATGCTATGAGGAGTCCTGCAGGTCTAAAGCATGCAGAAACTCCGTACAGTATGGTTGAGAACTGATATTGTTTCATACCCTCTGTCATTCGTCAGAGCTCACAAAGTTATGCAGTTGCATCATTGGGTATGTAGCCTAAATACCTTGACCATGAAGGGTGTGTGCAGACCACGAGGCTTCCTGACTCTGAATGACAGCTTGTGGGTACAGACTTTAAAACTGCAACAGAGTTCAAAGCATTGTATTCCTGGCTTTAATCAGAAACTGGCCTCGATTCTCACTGTGATGGACTAACACCTGTGGCACCAACTAACACCTCCCAGGACTTTTACAGACTACAGAAAAACGTTGAGTAGTTGTTTTGTTCTTGATTTAAATGTGTTGTCAAAATTATATTTAAAAATATACTGATAGAAATTTACATTCTGATGGGCATGGGAGAGATCTGAAATATAGCTAGTTTTGGTTTCTTTAGAAGATCCTATTTATGATATTAGGCAGGGATTGACCTCTTCTCTTTTCCACTTCTCCTCTCTATCATTACCATTTTCTGTTTAGTACCTTGAAGGAATGCTCTGTGTATGGACGTGAGCAAAGAATGTCTTGGGTTGCATATTAAAGCAGGTTGGTAGTTGTTCGGAACACCTGGTTGTGCTTTTTGGAAGGAAGAGTTTATAATCTGTTATCACCTTAGATGCCTTAGTTTTTTGGAAGCTCAGTTTGAAAACCATAGAAGAGACCTGTTTTTTTCAGAGGATAGGTGCTCAGTTCTTCCTGAAAATTACTACCCTGTAAGTTGTCTTCGATTGTCCTCAAGAATTACTTTGGAAATTATAGCTCTGATAGTTAAAAGGTGACAACAAGTAATTTCTCAGTTCTCCTGAATAAAACTCAGGTGTCACAAAAGCAGCATTGCTATTAAGTATATGCTTGACTTTTCTGCTTTGTGTTTACATGCTGACTTGAAGTAGGGCCTTAATCATAGTATGAAGCAATTTATATTTGCAATTCTGTCATTACATCTCACTTTTACTGTCTAACTTGGAGGAAAATAGATAAAGTCAGTTGGGCATATTAGTGTTTGATTATAGTGAATATCTCTTTCCCAGAGTCATGTATGACTGCAAGCAGTTCAGGTAAACATGTCTATTTATCTCTTGAATGCCATTGTCCTGATGAACATCTACCAAAAGAAAATGCTGGTTACGTTTCTATTGATCCTGGTTTATTATTTACTCTGCAAACCAAACTGATGGGCCCACTTTGACCTGGCTCTGTCTCTTTGGGTTTCTCTTGCAAAGTGACAGTTTCTAAATCAGGAAGGAAATCAGGTCACATTTCTGGCTCTGCAGGATTTATCTCATTGCTCTTCTTTCAAAGTAATTAGAGTTACTAATAATGAGGAAAAGAAAACTTTGCCAGAACTGGAATGTCCCTAACTCCTCTCTCCTTCTTGTGGTTTTTGTGTCACCGAAGAGATCCAGATAGTTTTGAAAGTTTGTTGTGAAGGATCCTTTTGCTGCGTTATACGGGAAGTGACTTCCTTTAAGTTTAGCTGGAGATGATGTGGTCGCCCTTTCAAATGTACCTTCTTTTCCTTAGATCATTAACGTTTCCTTATTTGTTTCCCACTAATTCCTGGGCCAGCTGTGGGTTGCCCAGTTGCAGGGATTGAGATCTCAGATTTCAGCCTGGGAGAAGAACAAGGAAACATTTTTTACCAAAGTTATCCCAGTCCCTAAACAGACTTGGAGTAGAGCGGACACACTGGTTTTGTTAAGTGCATGCCGTACCAGCTGTCATGATTGCTGTTTGTACCATACCGGTTTAGATTTCTTACCGGTCCCAGTTAACAGAGGCACATTTCCAGGAAAGATGGCAAATGAACCACAAAAAAATTCCCCCTCTTCTAACATGCCCACGTTTGAGGAGGTGGGGCTTGGCCTTCTGTGAGAAGGTCACCCTGTGAAACTTCCGTGTGCAAAATTTTCCTTCATGGCAAAAGATTCCTTACCTTTCATGACAAAACCCCTCTCTTTGTAATGAAGAAAGCCTTTTTTTAATCACAATTCTGCATGATGAGAATGGCTTCTGTTTAATTTTTATTGTAATACTGCAAGACCTTTTTAAATGTAGAGATATCACACATCAAGTAATAAAGTTGTACCAAAAACATGCAGAAAAAGTAAGAATTCTGTTAAGTTCTGAGTTTTCCCTTTTCCTTTTTAAATTTAACTTTAAAATGAGAATGTCTTCTTTTTTTTTATCTTAGAAAATATAAATCCATTTTTTACCAGATTATTTATCTCATCTTTCAGATTGAATTGAATTTTTCTGGTTCACTAAACTTCTGCCCAAGTTACTTTCTACCTCGATGTTGAGAGCCCTTACAGATTCGTTTTAAAGCTTGCTGGATTTCTAAGTTAATAAAACTGCTCTGCATCCAAGTTGTCTTTTGAAATATACCTGCAAATTGTGCTTTATGAATGTTAATCCAACTCTCTTATTAGTGTGGGGTATTTAAAAAGTCTTACTGAGATCAGGTTCATGTTTAAGTTTGTAAAAGTTCGGTAACTGGATACAGACTGTGGGCACGAATAGAGCATCCGTGATAGAAACAAGGAAAAACTCAATAGAAACAAGACAGAAACTCAATATTCTTGGTGTTTGTAGACTGATTTTGACCAATAAGACATGTTTGGGGGTTTTGGAGGGGTAGTCATAGGACTCTTTTTTGTGGTTTCTAAAGGCTTTAGAGAAAATTTTAAAATATCTATGTAACGAGAAGTTATGGGAAAACTTGCACATGGACAAATGCTTTCAAGACCTGTTAGATGAGGATAGATTAGACATTAACATCTTAGGACAAAATCCGTTCTTAAAGACTGTATTATTAATGAAGTGATTTTTCTTATCGTAATTAAATGACCACTTTATCCAAAAAATGGGCGGGTTTTTTCGTGTCTCGGTGGTTGAACACACCGCCATTCCTCCCGGCTGGCTTGCGGCACACTGAGTCTAACAAGCTTTGCGTGCATCGCAGCTCTGGGTTTACAGAACCAGATGCCCACTCGTTCCCGGATAACCAAAACAGGATAGCACAGAGGGATCATTTCTAGTGATTTCCAGCGAGCAAATATTCACCCCTGTAGGAGTCAGCTTAGATTTTATGCCCTGCTGCCAGCCTGTTTCTGTCCTCTGAGGAGCATCTCTGCTCTCCGGCTGTACAAGGGCAGACGCTGCCCCTGGGAAATCCTGAAAAACATGAACTTTAAAAAAAGTGATGATTAAATAAACAAACAAAAGAAAACCCTCTCCCCAACGTGTGAAGCTCGTAAAGAGGAGCAGCTCTGCGATGAAGTTTGTTTTTCCCCGTGGTATAATCACAGAAATGGACATGGGGGATATGGAGAGAAATTTTAGAGGGAGGATTTTGGTGATGGGAGGAAACTCCGTGAGCAACTGCCTTGCTGGAGATGTGTCCGAAGCCTCTGGATAGGGATGGGAGTGGAAGAGGACGGCAAAATAATGAGAGGGTTTAAGCCTAGACTGAACAGCTCTGAAATGCATCATTGTACTATTACACAGCCTGACCTGTAGACAGGCATTTAGTGTTGTCTGAGGCCTGACACGTTGGTAGCTGTTACATAATGCACAATTATAAAATCATACTCAAGCCTCTTTAAAATACCTGCCTTATTAGAACAGGGTAATTATGCTGCATTTAATAGAGCTCAGTGCTGTGGGGAAGGGACCCCCCTCCACCAAAACCTGTTCCTCTCCTGCCATGACAGGTGCTGCCAATGGTGCCGTCCTCTTGGCTTGGGGAAGCCCTAAACCCTCCAAAGCCCCCCATGGTTGTGCGTCTGTTCCTTGCTTTGCGTGTCCGCGCTGGCTCTCGTGTTACAGGGGTTGTCCTTTCCTTCCGGACGAGGATTTCTGGCCACCGCTGCTCCCCATATTAGTCCAGCCAGCACAACAGCGTGACGCAGCCGCCCTCTCTCCCTCCCTGGGGCCGAACACATCGTCTCCACTGCCTCCCCAGCCCTATTTCCAGCCTCCAACGTTGAGCTATGTCCAGCTCCTGTGCTGCTGGAGGGGCCGGAGGCATTGCCAGAGGTGTCTGCAACAAGAGGGTCTGGAAAGCACTGCAAGTATCTTAAGAATTCTTTTTTTTCCCCTTTATCTCTTTTCAGCAGTGTTTTACGTCGAGAGGTCTAATCTCCCTCGATGTGTGCATGTAATTCTCATTCACGGGAGTGCAGGGGCTGCTGCGGCATGTGTTTTGTGTCTCTTGGGAAGTAACCCCTTCAGAGTTGCAGCGCGTGGCAAAGTTTCCCCAGTTTGCTGAAGTCCTCGTAGCTCTCTTCTTCCTTGCATCCATCAAACAGAGGGATGAATCCTCCTCTCGGCTCTGCCAGCGTAAATCCAGATCGATTCGTTTGACTTCAGCAGAGCTAATCCAGATTTACACAGTCCTTTCCCTGAGGACTTCCCCGTTTTTTTGCTCTAGGTGACAGTTAGTGGGCCAATGTCAAAATATATCTGATGCAGTCAGATTCCCTGTCTCCAATCATTAATTATTCCTTGGCAAGAGTTTCTGAGGAAGAGCAGTTTTATTTGAAAACAATATATGAATCCTATTGCTAATTTTAGAAAGCAAGGGAGATTTTTTTCCCCTCCTGTTGAAACTAAATATAATTTGAAAGATAATGTACGATGATTTAAATATAGCATGCAATTATACATTGCATATGAATAGTTTATCTCGGTTTTAACATGTTTAGTTTATTTTTCCGTCTTTCTCAGCAGACAGCTGTTAGATAAAGAGAGAAAAGTAAATAGTTGTTATGAAACTGTACGTCATAGCTAAAAGGAAAAAAAAAAGGAATCATCATATGAATACAGGAAGAAAAAGACAGAATAATTCCTCTCTGTGCTTTTCCCCCTTGTCCCATTCTTTCTTGATAGTTCTGTAGTAGTACTTTAGCTACAGAAGTACTTGGAAACAAATTTCCGGTAGGTCCATTGTGCTCCTGTTCCTGCTGGGTTCAGGCAGCTTTGAATCGAGGCTCTGAATTCTTCACAGGAGGATGAAATTGGAGTAAAAACTTTCCTAGGAAAATCTCTGCATTTTCAGGTTCCTTTGCCCTTAGTGGAAGTTTTGCTTGAGGTACCTTAAAAAGCTTCTGCAAGGTGTACGGATGTCCTTCTGGCTGCCCAGTATGGCTTGGAGAACTTGCTTTCTGCTGTAGCTCTGAAATGCAGCACTGCTCCTCATCTGCTGTTAGGTCTGTGAAAAATTGTACTGTTTGTTAAAAGACTCCTCCAGCTTTTCCTAGGTTTTTCCCATTTTGTCAAACCTGAGAGGTGCTGGGCTGGCAAGATTTGCTCTGTGTGTTGTGTGCTCAGTAGTCAGGACCTTCAAAGCTCTGATTTTTGGCTGTTTCTCAGGGCAGGCCAGAAAAAACCTAGAAACACTGCACTGGATCATGTTACCTTTTTTAAAAAAGAAATACAGAGAACAGCAAAAAAAAGACCACTCAAAATAATAATAACAATAGTTTTTACAAAAGACCTGGTGATTCTAGACTCCTGGGAGCAGAACAAGTGGCTGAATATGAGGTTATGGTCTGAAAACATAGAAAGATTCTGGGCTGTGGTTTTCTTTTATTAATTAGCTAAAGTGATGTTCAGAACCTGAATCCAAGGCTTTTTAGACACATCTCTGATGCCTAATTCTGCTCACTGTCTCCTAACAGGGTGAATCAGGAGACTGTTTATTGAAATCAGTGATGCAGCGTCAATGTAAAAGCAACATAAGGGAGATGGAGGATTTGTTTACAAGCATAAACGTCCCCTGGACAGTTTAACACTTACAGTGAAAATTACTGTAGGGCTGCAAAGCACAGAGCTTAAATGTAGCTGAAACAAGTTTTCTGGAACATTTTGAGAATGATTTTAAGGGCCTGATCCAGAGCTGGTGAAGCCCAAGGTAAAGCTCCTTTTGACTTCTTTGGATCTGTCATTACACTTTCAAACATCAGTCCCTACCTGGAATGTTCAAAAGAGCTGTCTTTTAGGTATCTTTTCATTAACTGTTATGCCAAATATAATGTCTTTTTATCCCTTTAGGGCTTGGATTAGTTAAATATAAGAAGGAGATAGCATAATTACATTGATGCACAGAAAATTTTTATTTGCTTTGTGTTTAGTAATTCATTGCTCAAGCCATAGAAAATATTCTTCTGTTGCTTGGTTTCTCAGTTGGTTTGACAACCTATTCTGTAGCTTTTGAACTCACTGGGCAATTTGATTCAGAGATTCAGGACTAAAAGGTATTAGGGTTTTGCAAGTGCTCTCAAAGGATGTTCCTGGATAGACCGTAGAACTACTCAAAGGAGTGTCATACGTAAGAAAGAGGCTATAGGGTGACTCAGCCACAGACTACACAGCAATGAATCCACCAGAGATCCACAGGGAAGCAGATGACTTAGGTCATATGGGTTGCTCACAGAATTTTTATTGTGTTATACCATATTGTATTGTATTTTATGTTGAGTGTCCCGTTGCCAGGCCAGTAGCTGCTTAACCTACATCAGCCAGGTTCATGAGATGAGGTAATGCCAGGTGTAAGCTGTAACTGTGTAGTTTTAAAGGAAACGTGGAAACAAAGCCCTAGGATTTCATCCCCTTTTGAAATCACATCCACAAAGGCTATATCATACGGATTTAGTGACTGATCCACATCTGCCAAAGATCCCTGTTGGCTTCAGAAGGCTGTGCTGTCTGCTGAGGAGTAGAGTCAGAGACCAAAGGTGGCCCCAGCTATGAGAGAGCCTGTGGTCTTGTCAAAAGATTGGAGGAGGCAGAAGAGGGACAAAAATGATGTCCCAGAGGACTGTGGCCTTCCTGCTCTAATCTTGCTCCACGCACTGTTATAGCTGAGTCTCTGCAAGTGTGTTTGTGGGGATGTTCGACTGTATTGGCACCACTCCCCACTTATGTGCAGCAGACATGCATTAGTAATGATATATATGGATATATAAAAACATATATATTTTATTTGCATATGTACATATATAAAAACAAATCAGGAATGAAGCAGGGATATTGAAAGCGCATTTTTCCAGTTCCACTAGCTACATACTCCCCATTTTGCTGGAAACTGGCATATCTATGATGTTAGATGCAACATGTGTGCCCAGCTATTGGAAGAAGCTGGTGCAAACTGGGATGAGAGGCCACAGGGAATACACTGAGGAGACCCTCTACATGTGCGCATCCTTGCAACGAGGCTGTGGCTATTTGTCCCCCAACCCTTGCCCTGACCACCACTGTGAGTGGTACGAGGAAGGGAAAATGGAGGGTGTCCCTGACCCCAGTAATCCCCAGCTGCCACTAGGCCTCCTCAGAGGCACCCGCGGCCAGTGCAGATTAACACAGCTCGCAGCAGGGACTGGCCTGCAGCCAGCATGGCCCCGGGATCAAAGGAGCATGGAGGTGGCTGAGAGCCACCTTCGGGGCCCCTCCTCCTCCCCCTGCTCTGCAACAGCTTTTGCCTTCCCTGTTAAATCAAACCCACCTTCTGCAGTTGGTTGCAGATCAAAATGATTTTTTCCCGATATATTCCATAAGTTGGTTATGCCCAGATGTGCTTTCTGAGCTAATAATTGGTATAGAGTCATCCTTCCTAAGCATCTTGCATGTGTTTTTTCTTGATGAACAGAAACAGGGTCGTCTGACTCCAAATTAAAGATCATGATGGCATGAGGCTGGGAACCATCATGAGGTTGTTGTACGCAGATGCAGTGCAGAGACATGTAATGAGCNTTCTTGATGAACAGAAACAGGGTCATCTGACTCCATCATGAGGTTGTTGTAGGCAGATGTAGTGCAGAGACATGTAATGAGTTGTGCCCAGTTCTCTGCAAGAGAAGGCCAAGCTGTCTCTAGGAGGAAAGGAACAGGAGGAAACTACATGAATCATTATCTTGGAGTTTAAAAGGTTACAGGGAGGCAGGGAAAACACAGGCATGTGCACACTCTGCACTGGAAATGATATATATTAACAGCAATCTTGATTTGGTTTGCAGTAGGTGGTCTATCTAAGAAGCTTTATCTGCGTTAGAAAGGTTGTTTTGGGGCCTACTTGTCTGCCAGGACCAGGAGAAAGGTGTTTTAAAATATGCTTTGTGGCTATCATCTCAAGCAGCTTTTGTGCCCCAAAATGCAGAGGGTATTTCCCTGTGTGTGGGAGAGCCCTTTCAGGGAGATTCCTCATCCCATGCACTCCTTTTGGGCACCTTCATCTTCTGCTTCTCATCCCTGGGCCAATAGCATCGTTGTAAAGCAGGGAGTGCTGCCGACCAGCGTTGTACGGCTGTACAGCCACCAACAATCAGTCTCATCAACCGTGTGGCTGGTAGTTTTATTTTCCAAGGTGGGGATAGCACCAGCCATATTGTTTTTATGGTGAGATACCCCCTGGGAGTGGTTGAGGAGTAACACTGCCTTAACTTTTCTGTGTTTGTTGAGTTTTCCCTCCTCAATATTAACTTGAAGTCCTGCTAAGGTAGGAAACAAGCACATTTCTTCCACTTGACCGGTGACACATGGAGGAATGCTCTTGCAAGGGCATTTTCTCCTCTCACTTTAATGGACCAGCATCTCGCCTTGAATGCAGTGCACCATCACTTCATGCTTGTTTTGAATTGTTGCAGATGAACACTCACAGTGGTTTTTAGGACCATGTGGTCCAAAGCAGGACTCAAAAAGTGGCTCCATGCACGTTTAGGTCTGTGGGATGTAAAATATGTTGGATGTGTTCTTCCCAGTGCCAATTTGAAAGCTTGTTTCCTAGTTGTAGCGAGCTTTGCATATGTTTGAATGGTTCCCTGGTACATGATTTCTTTCAGGAGGTTCCTGTAACGTTAATGAATGTGAAAGCTGTGATTACCATGAGAGATTATTGCTTATATCAACTACACAATGTATTAGGCTACTCATCAGTCTTACTGCTAGAGCACTCTGCAGAATTCAATAAGTGACATTATTTACACAGTTGCCTCTATGAGCTTGGGAAACTTTGCAAAACATCTTATAATCGAGGTAATAGCTTTGCTACAAAGCAAGTTAGTTTCGGTGATTGCATTTCTTCACTTCGGTTACTGAACTGCACACTAAAAATAAATTTAAGAAAAGCAAAATTGAGATCAATCTCTAATTGATTTTGACTTGTATCCAGTTAAAAAAGCAGGACCGATGCTTTCTGAAATGTTACTGATATTTGGGAGCTTTGTAGTGGTGTGTGTCAGAGAAAGCATCAATAGCCGAGTATAAAATCTCTTAATTTGCGCTTCATACAGAGTTTTAGGCACTTAAATGTCAGACTAAAGTTCAAGTGTTCATCAAAGTCCTACAAGGATCTTCAGTGCCGATGAAATTCCTATTAAAAACTGTCCTGTGAGGCTTTGCTGTCTGTAAATGCTGGTTCCTTGAACCAGAAATTGCATAGCAAAGGCCTCCGCAGGATAACGGGATAGCTGGTGGGTGTTTCCGAGCGGGGAACGGTGGAGGAGCTGCCGCGGGAGCTGCCACAAGAGCCAAACTCAGCTGCTTCACTTTGGCTGTGGGTCAGCTGGGGACAGCATCCCAGAGGGCAGGGACAGGCTGTGTGGCTCCGCTCTGTCCCCACACCTTCAGGGGGGGTGGAGCTCCCCTGCTAAAGGTGGCAGAAATCAAGGCAGGGACCCTCCATGCGATGCTCAGCGTCACCTCGCTATCACTCCATCCCGTTCCTCCTTCTCCAAAAATACCGCCTGGCTCCCTCCACTAAGGCTGCTGCTTTTCTGGATGTTTTTCCCTGGACTGCCAGCCCTGTGCCTTTGTGGGGGGACAGAGGGAGGGGAGAGCCAAAACAGAGGACAGCCTATTTTTAGGCTGACTATCTCCCACTCCCTGGAAGGCTGGGTGCCAATTAGGTGGTGTCGCGGGGCGACGCTTGCCTGTCTGTAACGCAGCCCCGATGGTAGTCGGGCTGTGGCAGGCGCTGGAGCAGAAAAGGAGCAGAGATTTGAACTGTCTTTCCACAGTGAAGGACCCTGAGCCTGACTAAATTTGCCGTAGTGTTTATTTTTTTTTTTACTGTTGTGTCTATTTATTTTTAACTGGATAGCTTTCTTGTCTCTCTCATTGTATTTTATAACAGAGCTCCATACGCACAACATCATACGGCATTTTGAAGCCCAAGTACGGGATTTGGGCATCTGCCTTTCTGTTCATTTGGTAGTGGGATTTAAAAACCAAAAAGCTGTAAAATTTAGAGATTATAAAACCATAAAGTAAAACCGTGATCATGTACTCTGCCTCTAGAATAGCAGAGGGCTCCTCGTAATTAGTGTTGTTTAAGCTACAACATATACTGTCTTGAAAATAGGAATTGAGGGGGGTGGATTTTCCATCCCTCAGTCTTTGTTACATTATCAGTCTTTGGTAAACCATAGGTATTTATATTTGTTTTGATCCAGTTCCCAGTCACTGGATTTCTTCTCTTAGCCTTCCAGACTGCAGAGTACTCTGTAACATGTGGAGTAGTAGTGTTGTGGTAGCTGTGTTTGTCCGAGGGTGCTGGTAGTGATTAATTCTTCCCTCTACTTTCTCTTCAGTATGATTGAGCTCTCTGCAGCATTTACTCTGAGTCTGTTTTCCAGCCCGTAATTGTTCTTAGTCGTACTTCCCTAAACCTTTCTAGTTTATCACTGTAACCCTTACTTTTTGAACATCAGAACTGAAATGCTCTACAGGGGTAATGCTCCCATCAAATCATATTGCTGTCCTCTGAGCCCTTAGCCAAGCCCTGCATCAGCTATTCTGCTGTTTTGCTCAGAATGTAGAGACACTGACAGTCACTCGGATCCTCCTGTTTATCCGTATTAAACACTACCATGACCATAGTTTTCTTCTGATGCTTTACAGCACTCCCCTAATTCCTAGGATAGCAGTATTTATATTCAGAGTACATCTTGACCAAGTCTGTAGTTAACTCTTGGGTGCAATTATCGTGACTTGTTGATTTAGAAAGTCAAGCTAAAGAAACTGGTGTATATTGTACTTCTTTATCGGTCTTAAATTGGAAAGAATGTCATTCTCAGCCTATTATTGCTCCATGGCATGGATTTTTCCCATGTAGAGAACAGAAATAGGTATTGAACATTTCTGCCCTTTCCGTGGTGTTACGCCTTACAGTACTTACAGGATACATTTTGTTCCTTACCTATTTGAAGAGCTTCTTCTTGTCCTTAAAAAGGCTAGCAGTATCTCTGACTACAGTTTTCTGACTGTCTTTCTACTCTACCATTGGCATCCAAATTACATGTATTATTCTTGACTTCCTTTTCTTCTTATTATTATTAAGCATTTTACACTATGGCGTGTCTGCAGCAGTTCTTTGCACCATGCAAGGCATTTTGGTTGATTTAGGATAGGAGATAGATAAACTTTTTTGAGCCTTTCTGTGCCCAGGGACAGTGACCGTACCGACTCTGACCTGCATGACCAATATGGGATTTGAAGAGCAATGCAGCAGGTATTTGGAGAGAGCTGGGAAACTAGGAAACACAAAAGTACCGAACATCTCATTAAGGATGAAATCCTTTCTCTGCAGAAAGCCCCAGGAGAACAGATCTGCTTCACATCACCAAACCTTGATGCATCTCTTTTATTGAAGTACCAACTAAATGGGGCTAAAAGCCCCTGACCATTAATAGACACCAGTCTGGTATGTGTTCCCTCATGATATCACATGATGGCACCTACAGATATGCTCCCTTTCGCCCATGAAATGTGGCTGTAGTATCATGCCACTTTGTTCTGTTTCTGCTACAGCCCACACATAACTAGGACTCAGGAAAATGATAACCATGGTCAAAAACAGTGTCATCATCCTACAGCCACTGTCTTTCTGCAGTCAAGCAGTAAACTGCTCCTCTCTGACTTTGCTTTGAGAAGGAGACTACCAAAAAAAGCTTCATTGGGATAGTCAGTGGCCTCAGTACGCTCTTGCTGGGCTGAAACACTCAGGATTTCAGGAGATGCCCTCTGCTCTGTGGGAAAGCCCAGACTGGGAGGTGAGCTATAGCACTGGGTCAATGAGCTGAACATGAGCTATAGCACTGGGTCAGTGAGCTGAACACCAAAGGTTATGAGGAGGAAGGGTAACTTCCCAAATCACATCTGAATCCCTATAAACCAGCAAGATTTTCTTCCATTTACTGAAAGTATCAGAATTCAGTCTTTCAAACCCAGTGATACCGGGATCCCTTAGTGAGGGATGCGAGGCCTCCTGGCTTTGACTGAAACATGAACTCTTGACTGATGCATATTTATTTATTATTATTCTCTATGTCATGCTGCTGATTGTCCTAGATGCAGGAGAGAAAAATGACTTTCAAATGAGAAGGTTTTTCCTAAGCCTAAAGCATAGGTGTATTTGGAATGCAAACTTTAATCACTTATTTGCTGGAAAAATGTATAACAAAAGTGCAGTCTCTGCTGGGTTCCCTTTCATCCTAGTATCAGCTGTAGGAGGATGTCCCTTGAAAGAAACATAGAATCTGTGTAAAGAATTTAGGCTCTTTGTAAGCACCTTGTGGCAGGGACAATCTACCTTTCTCATGTGCCCTGAGAGTAATAATAAATATTAATAATAACAATAAATTCGGCTTGGTGGGAAAGCTTTGCTTCACTGGCTTTACTGGGGAACTTTTCTTCACTCTGAGGGTTGTAAGACACTGGAACAGGTTGCTCAGGGAAGTTGTGCATGCTCCCTCACTAGGTACGTTCAAATCCAGGTTGGATGGGGCTTTGAGCAACCTAGTCTAGTGGGAGGTGTCCCTGCCCATGGCAGGTGGGTTGGAACTAGATGATTTTTAAGGTCCCTTTCAACCCAAACTATTCTATGATTCTATGAAGTAGCGTATTTTGGGTTTTGAGAATTTCTAAATCTTACTCTTGGATTCAAGTGTCTAATTCTTCAGTTCAGAAGCACTCAGGTTTCCATACTCCTGGTAAAAGGAGTGCCCTTAACCCCGAGGAGACATTACTCCTTCCAGTGCCCCAAAGCCTCTTCCCCATGCACTTTGCAGGTAGTCAGACATCACTTGGGAGGAAGCTTTGCTGCAAGAGCAGTAGTATCTCTCTGTGGCTGATTGCATGAGTTGTCAAGGGTCCATATTAGCCCTGTCGAGGGGCAAGATCATCCATCACCATCCTGCTGTGCCCAAGGGGCAGTCCATGCCCCAAGAGCTTTTGCTGTGCACCTAAAAAACATTGCAGGTGCTCATGTAAGTGGTTGCAGTAAAGAGCTACTAGAGGAGGCTATTTTTTTTTTCCTAGGGACAACCAGAGAGGCTACTTAGCATAGTTTTACATGCTGCTAATGTGGTTTTATTGCTTCTAGGACCTGACCTAGTATTGTTGTGTGCTGCTGTGGATGCTTTTATTCATTTGGAGTTGGGCCAGAGATCTCTAA
Organism: Todus mexicanus; assembly: GCA_013389965.1. Lineage (NCBI taxonomy): Eukaryota > Metazoa > Chordata > Aves > Coraciiformes > Todidae > Todus > Todus mexicanus. Next base: position 15,252 of record WEIS01015469.1, on the reverse strand, counting down.
TGGGGCTCTGCACTGTATGACCTAGGTGTACTCCACATGACACCAGCCACTGCACTGGGAAAGCTGGTTTGTCACACCATTGTGGACTGGGAGGACTGGGGAATTAGGCCAGCAGCCTGCCCTACCTTATGCTGCAAAGCTCTAGGGGATGACAAGGAGGTTTGGAGGGACAGACATCTCTGTGATCCCCATCACCTCACAAAGCCATGGACTTCTTATTGCTCTGTTGCAGACTCAGTGTGTGTGTGTGTGTGTGTGCGCGCCAAGTGCTTCAGTCTAAGAACTGGCGTGCAAGGGATTCAGTGAGCAATGAGTCACTGCTGCTAATGGGAAATCTGACAGCATCCCAGTTAGAAATGGACAAAGGATGGTTTCTTAGATTCACTTTTCCCCACACTGCTGAGCCTGGGAATCTTGTAGCCACAGCTACTCTATGCCATTCCTTCATCTTCTTCTGGTGATTTGAGCCTCCAGGAGTTAGAAGAATGATGAGACAGAGGAAAGTGGAAGAAAACATAGAGTGCTGGTGAGGGGAAGAGCTCTCATTCATCCTGACCCATCACCAGGACCACCGCTGTCTTATAATGGTTCTCATGGCCAAAATAATGAATCTTAACATAATCTGTAGTCTTTTAAGTATTTACCACAGTGGTATGTTTAGTAACATAAATTATGAGGGGTTTTTTGTGTTTCAGTGTTGCTAGTTTTGACCTTCGTTTCCATTCTACAACTTCAAATTGCTAAAGTGAACATGTGCCATTTATTGTGCTTTTCATGGTTTCTTGACAGTGTTATACTGTTTTGTTGATTGTTTTGTGTTTGTTTTTATTTTTTATCATGTTTGAAATGCTGATCCAGGCAATAGCATCTTGGTCACGAGGCCTGTTTCTTTCAGAGGTGCTGAAATACAGATTGAAAAAACCTTATTTTGATAAATGGTGACTTATGCCCGAATAGCCCATAGGGAACTTGTCTGTATTTTGAAAATATAAAGACCTCTTCTTTGTTACTGAAGTAGCAATTTCATGGTGGAAGCGGCAAAAGTTTTGTATTATGGAGCTAAAAGCTTCTGATAACAATGCAGTTCTACTGCTGGGTACTGTGAGCACAAGCACGCGTGTTTAGTTTTAGTCAAAGGAGCTATTCAAACATGTTCCTTGCCATTATTTTTAGAAGTTATTTTTTAAGGGCAGGGCTTTGATTGTCCAAACGCTGTTGCTAGCTTTTACTGTCTGTGACACTTTGCTTATTTCTCCAGGTGGGGAGAATGGGTGAAGTCCCAGGACAGACTGAGCGTGGGGCTGGAGTGGAGGTCACACAGTTTCTCAAAGACTGATGCAGTTGACCTGGGAGACTGCAGTTACTGTCAGTTCAGCCTCAAGGGAGCTCCAGAGGAGCTCCTCCAAAGAAAAGGCTGCAGCAGCTGAGGAAAAGGGAATTGTAATTTTGGAGATGAAGGCCATCTCTCTGGGGAGGAGAGCCTATGTGTGATTGAGAAAGGGAGGTGGAGATCACTCCAGAGTGATGTTTGCCTTGGGCGTTTTTGAGTTGCCTGAATGAAGTATCTGAACGTGTGACAACACTGCCAAACTAGGCTGGAAAATCAAGGGACTGGATCTCAATAAAGATAAAATGAGATATCTGCTACCTAAATTAATTACTTGAG
>WEIS01015469.1:1285-13534 GCA_013389965.1 Todus mexicanus | reverse complement strand
TGGAGTGGGGAAGGGGAGTGGAGGGAGGAAGAAGAAAAAGGTCTCAAACCCACCAAAAAGTGCTATCTCCTGTGTTTATATAGACAGCATCCTTCCACCACAGGGAGCACTGTTTTTCTTGTTTTACAGAGGTAGATCTGAGGGCAAATTGCATGCCCAAAGTGCTGTAGAAACTGTACAGCAGAGAGTTGGCCCTGCACCCCACGCTAGCAAAGAAATTGTTCAACCACCTCTTAAAACCTCCACAGATAGCTCCAGCATGCATCTTCCACTCCCAGGGGCTTGAGGAAGCATCTTTCCACCTGGAGCTCTCCCAAGTTTCTATCTTCACCAGTATTCTTTTTTTCTTCCTCCAAAACCTTCCCACTCCTGCCTTGAAGTATGCTTAGGAGAGCATTCCCCATCACCTTGCTTTTGCTTCCTTCCACGCAGGAGCACTTCCCACCCCAAAAGCAGTACTGGGTTTAGACTTTTCATGAACAGGAGCTGTGTGTGATCATGCCTTATGCAGTTAATCAGGTGTAGAAAGAGAACACAACTTGTATGGCCTTGTATGACCTCAGACATTGCCTGGAGGTGCCTCTGTCCTCTGCACTGGTGCCGTGTGAACCTGGAGTGTCTGTGTTCTCGCCCTGAGTTTTGCTGACGTAGGATGTCTAAAATGTGCTGCTTAGGTGATTAAACACAGAAAAGCTCTTGTATTCAGGGATGTCGAGTTTTTCAATCAAGGTTTATGCTGCTCTCCAGTCACCCCCTTCTCCTGGGGACCTGTCTAGCTTTTTCTCTGCATGGAGTTTGCCATACATGTCAAGATCATGGTGTAGGAATAACAGAGCTTTCAAAGTGTGTTGGCATGAGTGACTCTAACCCTGATCCTAGCCCCATTATAGAGTCCGAAAATGCAGACTCAAAAAACCCGCTGAAAATATGTTGGAGAGTTTAGCCATGAGCGTATGTCTGTAAAATACTTTAAAAATAGTCAAAAAGGGCAAAAAGTTAAGAGCAAAAGGAGAAGAAAGTGTGCTGCTAGTTCAGCAGAAAAGACGATTGTACCTGCTAGTAGCAAGAACAACTTCGTCATCTGATGCATGGACTTCTTCCAGCTTGTCACAACAAATACTGCACACCCAAGGCTATTTGTTACATTAGCAATAAACTAGTGAGCTTAGGGAGCTGTAGGTCATGTTGGCACATAAGCTGGGCACCAGTTACTGCCTGTGCAGATAGATACACTGCTGTTTAGCAAGTAGGGGGAGTGATGAAGACATGAAATAGCATCAGGGTCACACCTTGTTTCCTACCGCCTCTGAGCTGGGTGTTGATCAAGCCCAAGAGCTAAGTCAAACCTCAAGTAGTAAGTATTATCTACTATTTTACTAGGAGTACTTAAGACACCGACCAAACTACAGCTGAAGTTGACTTTGCTGTAGTTAAAACAGGAGCAGTCTTTATTCTAGGAATGGACAGAGTGCAGGAGCAGCTGTCTTCATATTCCAAATGGCAGCTCAAAGATTAATCTAAGGAGAAACCTGCATTCAGCTGAAAATGAATCACAGGATCACAGAATCAACTAGGTTGGATAAGGCCTTCAAGATCAAGTCCAAACAATAACTGTACTCTACATGTCCACTGCTAAACCATGTTCCTAAGCAGCATGTCTACACAACTTTTAAACTTTTGTTTCTACTGAGCTTGGTTGCCACGTAAATCTGTGTAACAGATATTTAATATATCTTATGAACATTTATGACTTTGTACCATCTTACTGTTTTTTAAAACCAAATACTCCACAAAGTCTCCTCTTGGCTGATGAGCTCCGCTTTATGTAGGTGCAGAGGGCTATTGTGATTCAGCCACTTTCCTGGGCATCCTGTTCCAATGCTTGATAACCTTTTCAATTGTAGACAGCATTTATAGAATAGAAGGACGTTCTTTGTCTTACTCTGAACTCAACCAGGACGGAGGAAAGATGTTTTTCCCAGTATATTCCAGAAGTAGAGTTTGTCCTATAGACACAGTTTATCTCCATAACAGAAAGCTGCATCAGAGCAGCGATACAGTTGAGGCTCAAATCTTTCTTTCAGTTTGTTGCTAAGGATTTTCACACCAAAAGCCACACAGGAATGAATTCGCATTCAGAGATGCGTATTCCACATGTAATGTAGTCAAGTGGTGTGGTTTGTTCAGAAGGCAGATAGCCTCACATTAATGTTCACTTTACCCTTGAAAACTGTAGTTTTAAAAGGTAAACTCAAGTTGAGTGTGTTGCAATAATGCAACCTTGTAATGACAGAGAACTGAATGAACTTGGTGAGAACTCAATTTTATAAAGGTATAAACAAACAAACAAATACCTGAAGTGAAAAACAGGGACTCCTCTACAATGCAGCCAGAAATAATCCTCCAGGTTGCAAATGACCCAGAGGAGATATACCAGAAAGGATGAGGAAGAAGAAGCCCGCATTAGTCTTGTTAAAAACACTTGAAGGTAGATCTCCGCTGGACATGACTCTGATTTATCTCATCTGAGGCAAAATCACCTGGCTTTCATCAAGGTTCCTGTCTGATCCAGAAACTGGGTGACCATGGAGAAAAGTGAGCTGCACCTTTTGTAAAAGTATTGCAAAATAGTGTGTCATTGGCTTTTGTGGTGGAACTCCATAACCAAGGTGCACATCACTTTGCAACCCAGATTTTTCTCAGCATCTTGACCAGAACAAAACTGTTTACTAGGTAATGGAATACAGAGATGACAGTAACAGGGAAAGAGTAGTTATATGAACTATCCTGCAGGGAAAAAACTTCATACTATCTTGTCTTCTGATGGCAGCCTTGAAGCTACCTTCAAGGTAAGACTTGCAGGACACACAGACAGTAAATGCTGAATCTCAGAGATGGGTAGAGCAGATGTTAATAGTTGTGTGCTAATATATCAGAAGAGTGTCTACAGGCTGCCTTGGAAGTGCTCATGTGGACAGGGGAAGAGAGAGCACAAGGTACCTAGAGATCATAGAGACTGACCTTTCAGATCTGCACAGAGCTGCTCACAAAATGCAAGTCTAGTTTGGCCTCTCAGACACCTAAATTGTACCTTATACTTCCAATTTTCATAGCCTGCAGCTCTCGTTTGCCTGTCAGGTGCTGATTTTGAAGTGAGAGCTGCTTCCAGAATCAGAGCTTGACTGATGGAAAAGCAGTTTGGCTGTTGCACAAGATGCTGTCCTCCCATTGTGGACATAATTGCTACATTCCTTGACTGGGAGAGGAGCAGAGCAAGCCTGACTGTATAGGACTTACATGGAAATGGCATTTTTATGGGAATGTCTGAAATGCCTCTTACAGGCACCCAGTTAAACACTCCTCTCAGCCTGGCCACAAGCCAGTCTGGAGTCCTTTGAACTTCTTGCCCTCCAGGCAGAACCCAGGGTTGAATTTTCCTACTGACTTCCAGGATGCCAGGTCACTACAAGCCACAGGGAAGAGAGCCCAGCTGCCTAAAGTGTTGCCCACAGTGTTGCACGCATCTTGTTGGCCATGGTAGTGGCTTCACAAACACAACCAATGACAGGCGTTGCTTTCTGCACTTCTCGTGGCACTGTGTCCACTGGCAGATCTCTGTTTTTAGCAGGGTTAGAAATCGGACCACAGCTGGTAGCCAGGCAGGCTGCCAGTGTGTACTGGGCGCATCAGCCGTTTCTCATGATATATAGCAGCTGAGCTAGATTTTTGTTGTTGTTGTGGAAGCTTTGAAACACGTTGCTCTTGCCATGTGGGAAAAAGTTCTGTTAGTCCTGTGCTTGTCTGCATCCATTTGTAGCAAGGGCACATGAGTTTGGGGACCATATTTCTGCTTCTGGCTTAAAACTTGTTTTCAGCATATTGTGCATGTGTGCACAAGACCTCCTGTTAAGATACCAAGGTCTTGTTTTGAGGTGCAGATCTATGATGTAGCGCACACAGTCAGGGAAATAAAGCTAAAAGTGTGCGTAAATTCAGAGGCTGCTTCTGCAGCTCTCGTGTACCATATGCTGCTCTCGGGAGAGTAAGATTTCAGCCCAGCAATCAGCCTCCTGTGGGAATCTTTCGCTGCTGCTTTGCTGCCTTGGTCAGAGGCTTTGCATGAAGTTACTACTTCTGAACCAAAATGAGAGCTGAACATAGCCAAGGGATCTTGCTGTCTTGCTGTTTTGCGTGGTGCTGCTTTAAGAGATTGATTGGCATCATCAGTATTAGTTTCCTCCTCTTTCTTCTGGAGCTAAGTTTTAGACTTTACTATTTCAAGGCAGAAAAGGATAAGAGAGGAATCCGTAATATTAATCCTTGCACAACCACGCTGATTCTGGTATTCTGGGGTTGTTATCCTAAAGCATGAAAAATAAAGCTGCTGTTGCTTGGCAAGTAGCAAAACTAATTCAGCATCATTTCCTGTGGATCTAGCTTGTTTATCTTTAACTTTTCCTTCCAAGCCCGTAGTCTCTTCCTGATCACTTATTGGGCCAAGTGGCAATGTGTGCAAAGGCTTATTGGGGATTCGGTTGCATCCCTAAACTGATTGACATGCTGACTGCCATCCCTCAGAACAAATAAAGGGTTGGAGCTGCACCATAATGGGACCACTAACTACCATTGATTTATTTCACTTAGCTCTTCATTTTTCTATGGCGAGTGAGCATTTAGTGTATCTGAAAAGTCTACTTCCACCTCAAGTGTGGTTGAAATTGGCCAATGGATTCAAAAGTTATTAGAGGGGATTAAAAGACAGACAGCATGATCAGATAAGCCTTTTTCCTCAGAAAACTAGGCTAAAAGGGAAAAAAAATAAATCTAGTGCAAGGACTCCTGTGATGTCCTCTGTACATCCTGGTTTTTTAGCATCTGTGGTAGTTAATACTGGGAGCTCTGGGTATTTACAACTGAGTGATGCAGCACATCCAGTAATGCCTCTCTCCTTTCCTCTGACTGTTTATTTACATTGCACCTGCAATATTGAATGTGGTCAGCCCACTAATGTGACATCAATCCCTTGTCTCAGCAACTGAAATCCATAGTGTGTGAGGAGTGGCTGCAGGCTACCCACACCTGAACACCCCCTTGCCCAAAACAGGATTTAGCTGCCAGGAGACAAGCCCCGTGGACTAGTAAGTTTTTGTTGAGAGGCTGTGAGACAAGACAATAGGTTAGTCATTCTGTATCCTTGAGCATCTGATGAGGACTTTGCTGCTTCTCCTCAATCTAGGTGCGAAGATGGAAATATTTCAGTTGAGTAGGGATAGGAGGCTGTGTTCATCTCAGCCTCAAATATATATTTGACTAGCACCTTTCACAACAGGCAGCATTTTGCTGTCTAGAAGCTGCCAGGCCAGTAGTTCATAAATTAAAGTTTACAGACTCTGGGAGGTGGGGAAGTCCATGAGGTGTTGTGCTTGGTCTCTAGATAAGAGGTTGTCACTTCGCATATGCAGCAAAGCTGATGACCCTTTGATCCCTGTGCACATCTCAAAGCAAACTCTGTTAATCGTGATCCCATGATCCAGGAGGAGTGCCGGAAAGGGGTGGGGTTTAATGGAGCCTTTCATCTGAGAGAAGGGTGCTGGGAAGAAAGCCAACCTCAGCTGCAAGAAGAAAAATAGTTAAAGCCTGTGAAGGTATTAAGACTGGGAATTTAATTTCAGGCTAAATAAAGGCATGTTCTGGGAGATGGATTTTGAAATGTGAAAGAAAGACACAAGGCTAAGGTTTTGGGTTCTGGGTTATCTTGGCATTTCTAGCCCAATTTTCTGTGTTCCTGTTTATATCACAGGGCTGGTACTAATTTTCAAGCAGACATACAAATCCAGAAATAAAATGAATAGCTGGTTGTGAACCTGCCACCCACACACACATCCAGTAAGCCAGCTAGGCTACAGTGCTCCTCCCTCCCTTCCTGCTCCTCTGATATCCCTGTCGTCTCAGTCATCACGACATGTCCTAGCTTTTACAAGCATTGCTGAGGCCCATGGGGCAGCTTTCCAGAGCAGGACTGGGAATGAGCTCCAAACAACAGCCTGGAGGAAACGTTTTGTCCATTTGAACCCATATTGCTGAGGGTCTAGTAGCTTCTGAGTACCCTCAGGGAGAAGAGATTTTATGGCTCAAAATCCATGCTTTCAACTCTATTTGGAGGAATTTGGATGAGCTGGTGGGCAGCAGGGTTGTTTGAGGTGATGAATACCAGATTAAGTTCGTACCTGTCAAGGATAAGGTTTCATCTGGTGCTTGCTTGGACTTTCAGACCTTTTGAGTGTGTCTCAGCCCCACTCATGGTGCAGCTGCACTTCTTGCATGGGGAGGCAGAGGATGGGCTGCTGGGCACAGCGTAGGATTACTGGGATCCCTTTCTCTTGCTGGTGGAAGGGGTAAATAACTTCACACCTTCCTGCCCTTCATTCAATCCACAGTATGTTTGTCCAGTGCCTAGCTGCAAAGTGCTTTCATTTATGGCCTCTGGGAGGGAGCTGCTGTCAAAGGATGAAAAATAGCAACAGGAATTTTGAGGGCTGGGTTTCAATTCAGAAGCTCAGAAAGTTTGTCCACACTTGAAAATCCCTCCATGCCCTTCTCCCTCAGCTGGGCACTTAACACTGAGAAGGAGCTCTTGGTACCATGCCTAGTCTTCAGGATTAGTGATTTGCTTTGTTGTCTGATTATACAGCAAAAATTCAGCCAAGTTCCTTCTTGGAGAAGTCTAGGAGGAGGGAATTAATCTGGTGTGTGTAATGAAGCACTATGCTCAGAGGAGTCATTATGTGTGAGCCTTCTGCCCAGGAGAGACCAAGCTGCCTTTACCCTGGCTGCATCAGGTGGGCAGCGCTGGGGGAGAACCCCGCTGTCTCCCACCATAGCCAAAAGAAAAGCTCTGAAAACTGCTCAGTGTCAGAAAGCAGTTTCCCAGCTCAAGTCTGTTGTTTCCTCTCCTCCTGTGGACTGCAGAGCTGCAGCCTTTTGGCAATTGCTCTCTGGAGGCAGCTGAGAATAGGCAGCTTCTGCCCCTGCTTTTGCTGGGTTGGTTTACAGGGGATTTGGGTGTGTAGTGTGCTGCCCGGGAGTGGGTCACTGCCCATACCTGAAGATTACAAGATGCCTTGCAAAGTACTTTATGCGTCTACTCAGGCCTTGATCCCTTGGCAATGTGTATTCTGTGCAAGGTTCTACCAAGTGCTTCTCTCACCCCAACCCTCCCACTCAAACTAGCTCAGACTCATTGTTTTCCTTTGTTGCTAATTTGTGGTGGTTCTTTTTCTTCCTGTGTTGCAAGAGATACAGCCTCATATAACCTAACTCTGAAAGACTCCTGATACTAACTCCCTCCCACCCTCCTTATTCCCATTCATCTCACATCTCATTTTTGCAATTGCTATTATTTCATCCCTCTGGGCACCTATTAAGGCTACCCCGATGATGGATGCTGCCAGACCAGATGCATAAATATTAAGAAAGGTGGAAAGAGCCAGCCTTGCAATTTCTTTGTGCAGAGCAGTGATGGGGATGCTGTTCTTACAGATGACCAACACAACTGCAATCTGAGAACTAGATTTAAAAGCTTGTAGATGTTGGTTAAGCTAAAATTTTAGCTGGGACTATGACTGGGTAGCATCTTGTCAGGCAGAGAAGCAAATATGCTGGTTATAGTGGTGATTTTTCACTAGGCCACTAAAGGTTTTGTTCAGGAAACTGGGCTGTTCTCCAAATGTATACTGTACCTTTTCTAATTTCTGCTGCTGGTAGAGCAAGAGAAATTTGTGACTAGATGACCTTATTTATTATTTGCAATTTCCTGAATCTTGACATACAAAATCTGATGTGAACATTGGACCCTGGCCATGGCCCTAGAAATGATTATGTTAACTGTCAATCTGGGACATAATCCTTGTAGTACAGTATCACAAGTCACCTGTCTACGTGACCACCTTAATAAATCAGTGTGTGATCTCCTAGAATTGCCAGAGGTTTGTTGTTATCAGAAAGCTTGATGGCAATATTTAGATACTGGAAGAACAGAAAGTCTTGATTAACGCTGAGTTAGCTGTCTCTTCTCTAATGCTGTTTTCAGTTCAATGGACGTCTTGATGATAGTGTTTGGTCTGAAGGCCACAGACTTATTGATGGTCTCAGATCAAAATACCATCACTTCTAATACATTATGCTGCCCTATTTCTGTTAAGAAGTGCACCAAAGAGCAACATCTATAAAAGCAAGGGGGAAATCTGAGCAGTCTCCACAAAGACTCACAGCACTGCTACTCCAGGTGAAAGTAAACATGACTGAAATATATTTCCAGGAGTGAAATTTGGGGCATACAAACTGGATGCTGGCAGTGCTGCCTTGCTGTGGACCTTACAGCACAGTAAGGCCAGTGGTGTTTTTAGAGGATGCCAAATTCAAGCTTTTCCTGCCTACAACTCTTTCTATATCCCTCTTTGCTCATCTGTCCCACCCAGGATCAAATGTAATTTTGGAAATTTGAGGATAGCTAGATCAGGACTATTACTCAAAAGGCACAAATATATTTTTTTTTTACAGCTCAGGGTTGCAGCTAATAGTGCCAGAAGCTTTTGATAGACTAAAGTCAGTTTAATGTTCACAGTCTCCAAAATATCACCTTTCCATTTTAGCTGTGAATATTGAGGGCAAGTGCTGCTGGTGTGATCACGTAAAGACCTTGATAACCCTACACCCGATACCAGCTGAATCAACAGATGCTTTGTTAGATCAGAGATCGTGAATGTAAAACAATCCTCAACCTCCTAGAGCTGATATCTCCAGATTAATGTGGAGTAACTTATTGAACTTACTACTCTTCCAGGGATCTTACTTTGCCACTTCTCATGCTCTGCAGGTAAAAAGAAGCTCATCAGTTTAGCATTTTCCAAAAATACTAACTTTCCTTTACAAAAAAATGTGCAAATTTCCCTTCTGTATTTAAACCCAGTGGTCAGTGTCTATTTTATTCTCCTAGGAGGAAGGAGTTTGGAAAACATCTCATTTCGGAACATAAAAAACCTGACCAAAAGTCCAGAATCACTCACTTCAGCCTATTTGCTACAGCAAACCCTAAAAGCAGCTGATTACAGGCTTCATGTTTCCTTAAGATGAAAACTTTTTCTTTGTGACAACCTATGAGCATCCACTAAAACACAGATTGTGGAGCAGAGCAGATTGTGTGGTACTGCCCATCTGCACATCGGATACCCATGCTTACTTTTTAATAAGAGCAAGGAGCTGGATGTAATGTCATGCAGTCATAATTCTTGGCAATTGCTATAGTTCATATGTTTATTGGAAGCTGAAGCTTTGGAGCATTTACCAGATCTCTTTACGCTTCCTGCGTTAGTGCTTGGGGTTTTTTTTCAGTGGAGCTCTCAGGCTGCCAAAACCCTGTTTGGTAGGTAAAGAGCGATGTGTCCAGTGGAGTGTTTCATGGGGGGAATGAGAATACTGGAAAAAAGTGAACACGTTCAGAAACACCTGCCTGGGCAAAGCATGTCTGTAATCTTACAAAGTTTTTGGACGCTTTGAGAAGGACAGAGAAGTACTGTTCTGTAAAATATTTGTGTGAAATGGAAGTGCCTGTCTGAGAGATGAAGGGCTCTCCTTTGGAAAGAAGGTGGGTTCCAACAGGCTGACCTGTGCAAAAGCAGGATTTTTCTGCCTTCTGAAAATGTGCTGAAATAAGCTCATCTGTCATCCTTGGGATGACATTCAAGGGTTTGGGCTAAGACTTGCAACCACATCTTGCAACAAAGAGGGTTATACGGTAGTTGAAGCCAAGGGAGAGTTTCTAACTGGTTCATCCAGAAAGCCTCCTCGTAGCACATACCATTTCAGCCACATGGTTACCTTAGGAGAAGGCTCCAGGAGTGCTGAGGACATATGTCCACCCCCAGTCTTGTAGTCCTCTTGTTCCATAACACTGTGGTACCCAGTATTCAGCATCCATGTGCAGCTAAGCCAGGCTGTCATGTGCTCCCAGCCATTAAATCAGGGTAACAATCCTCGCTGTGCAGCCCTGAGGGGCAAGGAGTGCTCCTGGGACTTCACAGCTCTTGGTGTTGGCTGGGGAAGCTGCAGGGAGGAGATTTCCTGGCTTTTCTGGGAGACCCCTGAAATGCAAGGGACAGGACTTGAAAGTCTCCCTCTTTTCTTCTTTTCCCATTGCTTCCATCTTAATCTAAGAGTGCAAAACCAGGGGATGCTCTGAACTCCCCCAGTCCTATGTCCCCAGCCTCCCAAATAAGCCAAGTAAAGCTGGAATTTGCCCTTAGGAAGGTGATATGGTATAAAATTTCTTCTAGGATGAAATTCCTTCTTTTAATAAAAGCCCCATTTAAATAATCAAAGTCCCAGAGATCAGATGCAACTAGCCTGTTTGCCCAAGAGAGCGTTTCAGAATACTTTTACCCAACAGTTGGTCTGAGATCAAACAGACTTGGCATTGCGCTGTTTCCTGGATAACACGCCATCATTATTTATTAATCTGAATCAAAGTGCTTGATGTTTTCATGCTATCAGTTAGACAGAGCCTTATCGTCTGCCTCCTTTTTTTTTCTTCTTTTTTTTTTTTTTTTAAAAAAAATTCGTTATGTTTCAAGAAAGTTTTGAAGCGGTTGCAATGGGAAATCCATAGCTTAAGTGACAGCTTGCTCATCTTTTATTTATTTTTGTAATAATCCCATTGTTACTCATTCAAAGCTCCGAAAGATCCTTGTTCTCAGTCAAAAGGTTTACGCTTGGATGAGATTCTAATGGTGACTTTTAGAAGACAAGTGTGTTTTCCTCAGTTTGAATAGGTATCATCACATTTACTGCTTTGTCATTTAAAGAGATGTCATTTGTCTGGTCAAAACGGAGCAATTTCAAAAGATGGTTTTATATTGGGATCAAAATTACTCTGTAAAGTTCCACTTTTTTTTTCATATACTTTAAAAAAAACAAACACAGGGATGTCAAGCTAGTGGGAGAACCAGCAGTGGGGTGTGATTAGGTTGATTTCTGGACTGTTTCCCATCATTCTTGGAGAGAAAGGATGTGATGTTGTTTGGTTGTGGGGTGGGGTTCCCGCCCCCACTCCACCCCATGAAAAATTGTGATTTTTCTCTGAGGAATCTGTTCCCTTTTCAGTTTGGAGGCTGCTTTGCTGTACAAAGAAATTTGTACCTCAAAGTAGAGACTCTTTACTAAAATGCTTCTCTTATTGCAAAAGCATTTTTCTATAGAAACAGAATTTCAATAGGAAATTTGCAGTCAGCTGTTACATGTGGCAGGCAACACTGCTCCCCCTTCCTCTAGAAAGGATGACTTCATACAGAACCTGCACTTCTCCATACCCACGCCAGTGTTGTGGTTTTATAAGCACATTTTCCTATTTGAAAATGTTTTCCTGTCTCCTGTTTTTTGTTGGGGTTTTTTTTTGGTGTAAAACATCCTCACAAAGAGGGAGGATGATTAATTGGAAACTACGAAGGAAACTACAAAATCAATTGCACTCAAAGAACTGTCTAATGTAGAAACTAAACTAATAAAAAACCCCAGAGAAATATACGGTTGGTTGTTTTGTTTGGGTTTTTTTTTCCTTTGTCCTTATTCAGTCCTAGGACTCTTAACTGTTACTTGGAAGGTTTTTCTGAAACAGAATCACAACCCTTATATTTTATCTTACTGGTGCTCAGCTACACACTATCTATGAATATAGCAAAAAATATATATTAAAAAAAAGAAAGGGAAAAACTATCTTGATGGTCTGCAGACTTATTCTAGCCATTTAACACCAAAGGAAGGCTCGATCCTGAGGTTGATTGTGCTTCTTTATAAAATTAATCCGTAAGATTTTCTGCTCATAAATAACTGTGAAATGATTAAACTTTAAAACATAAGACTTCTAGTGCTAAACCTCGTGGAAGAATTATCTCTTGATAAATTTAGTTTTAAAGTAACGGAAGCATAGATGATTGCGATGCTATTTTTAGACATGCGCAGTAAAACATTTCTATTTGGTTTGTAGCAATGTTAGTTTAAGTCAGAGCCTCCAAGTGAAGATGGAGATATGAGAATGAGCAGAAGCAGCAGAGTCAGCATGGTCAGCAGTCCTGGTGCTGGGTTTGGAGGCAGTTTTGGAAAGGCGAACCCAGATTGTGTTTGCCAGGGCAGGGAGAAGGAGGTGATGAGTGAGATATGGGGTGGACAGAGCTGATGGCATCGCTAGCCATGTCCAAA
>WEIS01015464.1:0-38794 GCA_013389965.1 Todus mexicanus | reverse complement strand
TTTTTTTTTTTTCTATGCTTGAAAAATAAAGAAAAACCCCCCTCATAAATAATATCACTGAAGTGATGACGTATCAGTTTCTAAGAAGAAACTGAAGTAACTCGGTGAGCCAACGGATCAGCTTTTTCTTGCATTTGGTGGCTCAGGAGATACTAATACCTTGCCTTGAAAGTGCATCAAGAGTGTCCACAAAAGCTACGGGCTGTCTCATTCCTCCCATGAATGATATATGCCCTTGTGCTCTCCGAGAAGAAAATGTGACAGTAGTAATAAGGAAGACAGTTACTCAGAGTCCCATTATTTAAGCTGACACTTCGATTTGGAAAGACTTCAATCAATACCAGTGGCTTGATGCAAAACTAGTTGTGAAAGAAAGGCATGAAGGCCAGAGAAAGGAAAGGTTGTAACGTTCAAATCAAGAATTTAAAATAGTCTTAATTTCAGGAAAAGTCAGTGCCAAGCCTCAATATTCTACTACAATACTCCAGGCTGTGGAGTCTCCTTCTCTGGAGACTTTCAAGACCTGCCTTGATTCATTCCTGTGTGACCTGTGCTAGATTATATGGACCTGCTTTGGCAGGGGAGTTGGACTCAAAGATCTCCAGAGGTCCCTTCCAACTCCCGACATCCTGTGATCCTGTAATCCTCAGGGAAAGCCAGCAGACCTCTTTAGCAGCTATCCAGCAAAACCAGCCCAAGTTTGCTTGCCTAAACCTGACTATTACGGACCCAAGCAGAAACAACCCCTCATCCTGATGCCAGAGCCACTGCAGGCTCCGTCCTACAGACTTAGATAGTGTAGCAGCAGATTTTGGACCCATGGTCAACCAGAGTATCTCCTCCCTCCTATGGCACACCTACAAAGTTATCCTCAGTTCACAGATTAAAGGTTTTTGCAGGTGGTGTTTAAAATAGAGGTGCCAAGATCCTAAAGAAATAGCCACTGTTTTGTTGACTTTGCAGGTTTTCTATCAACTGGTTGGAGAAACAGAACTTAGAGAGACTTGAGTAAGGGTAAAGGAGAGGGGTTTGGTAGCTCCTACTGCCAGGATGCAAAGTCTGATCCCTGCTTTACTCCTGGAACTACTGATAGCAGGGCTATTAACTCTCAAATCATTGCAAGCACCCTTTAGATATTTGGATTTCTTTGCCATTTTAGTGGAAACCCAGAGGCTTGCTGCTAGAACAAGTGAAAAACTATCTGCAGTGCTCAGTTTAAAGCACCTTTAAGTTTTTATTCTACAGATCAGGGCAAATTCAGTCACCAAACCAAATTGTATTAGGGTGGGGAAAAAGCACAGAGCCAGGATGATCGGAGAGGTTAAGCAGATGCTAAAACTTAGTTTTCTTTATTAAAAAAAAGAAAATGAGAGTAAACCACCAATCTGGGCTCCTCTTTGAGGTGCTTTAGTGTGTGATTATCTTTACAGCAACCAGGAGAGGGTCCAGGGTCAGGCTGAACCTGCTCACAGCCACCCAGCAGCAAACTGGGGAGAGCAGCCAGGCTCTCCTGAGCTGCAGGATCACCATCCCCTGGACCACACCACTGGGGCTGGTTTTACAACTGTTGGACAAGTGTTCTGATCACCTAAACTGAACATTCTGCTGCCACAGACACAACACCTTGGCTTTAGAGGGGGCCCTATAATGCACTGTGTAACACTAATAAACATAATTGTTATAAAAAGATAAGGTTACAGAACATTCCACTTTGCCAAACTCCAGTTGACTGAGCAAAGAGCCAGCGAGATTTTAAAATTCAGCAGTAGTAGCTATTCAGAGGGTTGTTCTAGCACTCCTGCCAGGAAAAACTTCGAGTGAAAGGTCTAATTTATCACACGTTGGGGTTGCAAACCTGTGCTCCGGGTACTGTGGCAGTTGCTTGTCAGGTTTCAAAAAAAGTCTGGAGGAATCCCTGGGTTTGGAAGTGGCGAGGATTCCAGGTCGCTCTTCTGAGCAAGCAGCACTGCAGCGAGAAGAACATTCCCTGCCCGTGCAGGAACACTCAAAAGGATGGATTTGCCCGTTGTTGCACCTTCTTCCCACAAATCACTATTTGTGGCTATTCTTCGTGGTTATAATAATGGTTTTCTCACACAAAATCTGGTTGGGCAGTCTCCTATGCTGACACAAAGGGAAAAGGGTGCTGGGGAGAATAAAACTCAAGAATCCTGTGAAATTCCTATACCCAGGTCCTCAGAGGGACTGAATTGCCCAATTTCTATTGAAATAACTTGGGGTTAGACACCTAAATTCTTTTGAAAAGCCAGATCCAATGTTTTCTTAAAATTAACATAAGTCCAGACAAAATTAGTATTAAAAATAATCTTAATGGGCTATTCTGCAGTAGTACAGTTAAGGGTTATTGCTCTTGACTGGCTAGTAAACTATATTTTTATTTGCCAATAAAGCAATAAGAATGATTTTAGCTATTCTACTTTCAGAAGAAATTATTTCTTCCCTCCTAAGCATCGGCTAATGGTAAGATACGCTGTGGAACGCCAGATGAATCACACATCAATAGAGAAACAATGGAAAAAAAGAGCTGAAATGAACACAGCAAGAACAAGTTGCAATCTGCGTCCCTGAACTTCATTGTATTTCAGTTCCCCATCAGTGAGAGAAGGCCTCAAAAACTCCAAGCGTTTGCTGAACTACGCGGTAGGTGGGATTTACTGTCTGAAGCCAGGAGAGAAACAGCTGCAGGAGTGCAGGAGTTCTGGCTTTGTTAGAGGCAGTTAAATGTTTTAGCAAACTCTACAAAACTTTGGAAGAATCCACGATGCCTTTTGTAAGGTTGCCGAGAGCAGTCTGTCACCCATCTGCTTTTACACTCCGCACCACGAGAAAACCGCAAAAAACTAGTCATCGATGCAAGATGGCACAAGCAACCTCTTCAGAACGGCACCGAAGTACCACTCGTACAACTGGCAGCTCTGCCTAGGGGGGAGCTCCCAGGGAAAGCTCTTCAAAATTCATGTTTCCCCTATAGTGCGAATTAAAGGCAATAACCCTGAGCTCCCAGAGAGTAACACTCCCCTTCTCGTGACAAGCAGTGACAGAATTATCCTTTGCCATCCAAGGCTGTTTTCAACAAAGAGATTTTTTTCCCAGACCAGGGATAGATGCAGATAATAAACTTTGAAAAGAAGGAGAGTGAAGAAACCAAAGAACATAAATATTACATCTGATCATAATGGGAAATAATAAGTGTCCCACAGCATATAGCTTCGCTGTTCAAGAGGACATCCTCAGATTTCTCAATTAATAATAAAATAATAATAATAATAATAAGCCAACTCCAATCAAAATACTTATACTGAGACAGCAATTTTCTCCTCAATACCTTCAGAACATTTTACCAAGAAATCACATTCAGAAACCATTTCCTGCAGGTATCAGTAAACCCATCTTTGCTGTGCTGGATACTGAAAATCTGGTAGGGAACCTTCAGCTTTTCTTTCACAAAGTCACTTCCCCCCCTTCCCAATATCAATGGTGGGAACCCTCACATGGGAAGCTTTAAGCAACTCCTGAGATAGAATTACCACAAGAGCGACACGAACACACACACACCCCAAGAAGGTCACTCTGGAATGACCAAGTGGTTATTTTTGTCCAAGTTGAAGTGAGTTCATGGAAGGACTTTAAGCAAGCTGGAAGGAATGGCCAGAACCACATCAGAAAGCAACAGTTACATCCTCAGCTACAGGGCAATACCCACCAAAACAAACCCCACTTTTTTTTGTGCTAGCACCTCAAGCAGAAGAGAGAGCAACTGGTCTTTATCAGAAAGCTGTGAGAGGGAGACAGAACAACACACTGAGCCTCTTACCTTTCACGTATGGCACAAACCGTGGAGCTCCAGGGAGAAACTCATCCCTTTACCACCTAAACTCCAACCTCAGATGCTGCTGCTCAGAGCCTGACTTTTAGCACTTCCTCCTTTGCCCCCCTTGGCCCATTTAACTTCTTGCAATCTCTGTCTAGTTTTGAGCACCTGGCAGGAGGTCCCAGCTCAGAGCATTCAGCTGGGAGCAGTCACAAGGTCTTTTGTTCATTACCAGTTGGGATGAGGTTGGTTATTGACAATCAAGTGCTGGTAGAATTAGGAAGTCTCTTTTTTCTTTATTTTTTTTTTGTTCCCCTACAAGCAACAGCAATTTTTTGGATCTTTACTCATGACCAGAAAGTAGCCTGTTATACCTAGGAAAGGTAAAAGAAACAAGTAACAGTGTCTGGATAATTCCTGTTGGCATGACTTGCAAAATGAGCAATCCCAGACTGAGAAACTCGATTTAGCAGCTTCATTCTGGACAGGAGTGTTGAGGGTATCAGTATCTCAGCACTTTCCAATGGTGATAACTGACTAATCTGCTGAAAATAAGCTAATTATGTTCATCGTAATTAAGTTCCATATTGAGAAACTGCTTCTCCTCTAAGCACACGAGCTAATCGGAACACAACACCCAACTGCAAGCCCCCCTGACTCTCTACAGATGTTGCAGACATGGATTTCCCATCACTTGGAGGTTGTGTTGGGGTTGAGGTTTCCCTCACAAATTTGCTTTTCTTTTCCTCGAGGAATTTTGAAGAGGGAGGAGGGAATATCTTTTTTCCCCCTCTTACAGTGTGTTTTTTCGATGAATTTAGAGTCACACATAGATTTAAGGTCAGAAGATTAGGATTTTCTCTACTGCATTACAGAAATGTGTTTCTGATAATTATAACCATAAGCCTGATTATTTGGGCTTTTGTGATCACGTTCTCCGGTGAAAAACTATATGCTCACAAAGGTGCACTAAAATCCTTATTGAAGTAACCACAGAACAAGTTACCTTGAAAAATGCTCATGAGGTTGGCTCTCTGTTACTCCTTCCCTTGCACAGTCATTGATTGCAATAGAAAGGGAGTTAAGAGTGGGTACAAAATTGTGCTGCTCTCCTTTAGACCCGTCCTGAAATCAGGAAGATAATAAGACTCAGTGCGAGAAAATAGAAAATGTCATGAGAGAGGCGATTCGGTCATTTCCATAAATTATATGGATTAATCTTCTCCATGGAGTTACTGTAGCATAGCAATGGGAAACACCAGGTTCTCTATTTTTTGTACCCATCTTCATGACTTCAAGAACTGAAGCACATGAACAAGACACCACGGACAGGAACATGACACGTGGGAGCAGATCTACGTGCAGACTGTCCCTCTGCATGAGTTAACGTGCGGTGATTTCTGACT
Source organism: Todus mexicanus (assembly GCA_013389965.1). Lineage (NCBI taxonomy): Eukaryota > Metazoa > Chordata > Aves > Coraciiformes > Todidae > Todus > Todus mexicanus. Next base: position 33,556 of record WEIS01015464.1, on the reverse strand, counting down.
CCACAGTAAATTCAGGTGCCTGAGCTCTGCGTTGCCAAATACAACCGATGTTGAAAGCTCTGGAATTGCCCTGAGATTTGACTTTTTTTTTGGCCGCACAGTGACTCATCTATTGGTCTGACCTCCCTTCCTTCTTTTTCTATTTTACGCTCAGTGCCTGCAGCAAAAGTCTACATTTACAGCTCTCTTGGAAACACATTTAGAGAAAATGGTGGTAAATGATACTGCAGAAACTATAAATGCTTCCAGAAAGACAGTAACACACGTCACAGAGGATTTGGGCTAAAATATATATATATATATGACCCTAGTTTGTCACTAGGTGGCCTGGCATGGTGTTGAAATGGTGCCAATTTGTGCCAGCTGAGAAACTGATACTGGTATTTTTGTTGGTAACTCGGTAAAATAGAGCCAAAGTGGAAGGGATTCTCGGTGGGTCCCCTGGAGCCATGAAAATTCTCATTTCCTTCTATGAATTTCAGGTTTCATTCTTGCAGCTACAAGAGAGCATCAAATCCCTGGGTAGATGGACCAAAACATGCACCCAGCCTTCAGGTCTGGGGACTAAATTGGAGAGGGGAGAGCAGGGAACACTCCCATGCATCATTTGGGATTAGAATTCAGATTTTGACTAGAATTTCAAAATAAACCTTGAATTGTAATTGGCAGAGGCAAATTCATCCTGTCATTGGTAAACCCCAAACCCCAAGTGAATCTGAGCTGATGCTCTGACCAAACTGTCTCAAACCCAGTAACACTTTCCTGACCACCAGGGCTGAGGTTTAAAATATATCAAAGGGGCCCTTTTCTTTCTTTTTGTTTGTTGATTCCTATATTGTCTACATTTCTAGTAGGACTGACACCTTGCATTGGCAGCAGTGGCTTGGGATGGAGTCACTTGCCTCAAAGGTCCTTCACAACGTTTTGTGGCCACCTTTCTGTGCTACCAAATGCTACCTGTATTTGCGCTCTTGTTCCCAACACATCTTTCCATCTCCGGTTTCTCACTGCCCTCTACCAGCTGTCTGTGCCTGCAGGATCATACCCTGCAGAAGAGCTGCAGCATGGATTTCATTTGGCACGGAACAACAGCTGACCTGGGCCAAAGCCTCAGTGTGGGCTCCTTTTCTGAAGACCAAAGTAGGTGGGAGAATTTCATGGCAGATCAGGATTTTGCTGACCAAGACAGCACGGATCTTTCATGGGGAGGCTACTTCATTCAAAAGCCACATGACTTGGCAGCCCAAGGAGGCTTTTTCTTGCATGCTTGTCGATTCTGCTGGCAGCATGCGGGTAGTCCGAGCTTGTGCTTCATGGATTTCAGAGCCCCTGGATGGCTTTGTTCTGCGTGCCAAATGGGGAACAACAGCCTAAGAAAACAAAGCCTGTGCTATCATGCAACCTGGGAGGGATTTAGTCTCCATGTAAATGTTTCCAACCAGCGATTGTGTGAAGGTCACAATTTACATTACAGTGATTGCCCTCCACAGGAGGCACTAGTGTGGTTAACCTCCTTCTCCATGTGCATCCCATCAGCAGAAGCGGGATGGATTAGTGTTACACTGTCACACTGCTCTTTGGGGATCCTGGTTTACATTTCAGTCCTGGCTGGCAAACAATATTCTTGATTCTTCCACGTGAGAGCAGAGAAGACAGTTTCAAACCAGGCAAGGAACAAAGCACTTGCATTTCGAAGCAGGAGGTGACTATTTCTAGTGGGTCCTCTCCATCCTTAGCAGCTCAGGGAATGCTCTTCACTGCACATGTTGTGTTGAATCCCTTTCAAATATTCCTAATGCAGTGTGGGTGTTCACCTTTGGGACTGGCCTTGTCCACATAGAGAGAAGCGTGCCTCTCCTTCCCTTCCCCACCTTGATGTTCCTCAGCCTGTAGAGCAGCAGATTGCAGAGGCAAAGTGCAGAATGCCACCTTGCGCTTTCTGATCTTTGAAGACTTTTTTTGGAGAAGTTCAGCAGTTGAGTTTCAAGAAGCAGCTGCCCAGCAGAATTGGTGCCACCAATCGAAGCAGCAGCAGCAGCCACGTTCTCCTTATTGTTCTTTGCTTCTGTAAATAACCTCAGCTGGCACTGCAGATAAGTCCATGGTTTTGAAATCTCTGGCTCTTTGAATTGTCTTATTTTGTAGAAACAGGCCTCTGGAAAGCAATGAGACAATCCCAGAGAAAAACTGCATGAGCTCAGAAGGTTTGCGCTGGGGAGCTTCTGCCTCACCTTTCTCCCCAGCCACACCAACCCTTTTCCTTCCCTTCTTTAAGGACCATTTCAACACGTGCTATATTTAGACCCATCATCTTTGCAGCCCTGGTAAACACGTCTTGCTCCCAGTGGTGTGGTCTGACTTGACTTTTGAAGGAGATGGTGAAATGAGTTGTGCTTGGCTCTGCCTGAAGGGCTCTCTGGCAGTGACCTTTGCAGGGAGTAGCAAGGATCCTTCCCTGGGAGCACGTAGACACCCAAACACTGCGGGGAAGGTGATGTTAGTCACATTCATGGGCGCTGGGAGTTGTGCAGGATGGCACTCCTGTTGGAAGCTCTTTGAGGCACGGTTTGCTGTGTTTGTTAACAGCCTGGCATCGTGGCTGCTCATGAGCAGCACTCTGAGACCATAAACAAATACATACAAACAGTAGCGGTCAGTTGGAGAATCAAGTAGCCAGTCAGTCCAGAAAATGCAATATTTGTGCAGTTGTTAATTCTCTTCATTCCATCCCTCACACTGCACTGGAGATGATGCAATTTGCCGCCTGCCTCCCAAACTACAACTGCATTTCATTGCTGCCGCATTATCACTGCTCCAGCAGCTGGTGCTGGCTCCGGATTAACTGCCAACGCCACCGAAACCCTGGGGGACACCTTCCCACACCCCTGAAGCAAAATCGACCTAAGGAGGCAAGGCAGATGAAATGAGGATTACTGACACGTGTGGGTATCGGAGGCAGATTGGGATTGACAGGGCAGTGGTGAGTGGCAAGGCTTGGAAGAGAGATCCAATGTACCTCTGCAATTGCCGAGGCTGACGTTTAAATTGCAGGCAGCTCATGGGCTCGTTCCAGGAGCCGCTTGCGGTTGGATGCAGTTTTGATCATTTTGAGAAGCAGCAGGGGAAAAAAAAAAAAAAAGGGAGAGGGGGAAACAGAAAAAAAAGAAAAATCAAATTGTTCTCGGAAATCATGTTTAATGTAGAAATCTGGTTAATATTAAATTGTAATCTGCAGTTTTCAAGTATACTATTCCTCGAGGAAAATGTTTCCTGTTTGAGGGCCACGAATATTAAGGGTTCCCTTATTACATCACTTCCTATGTCAGACCCAACAAGCCTTCAACATGCATTAGTGTATTGATAATGGTAATTTCAAAATGATTGTTTGAGAAAAAAAAAAACCAACCCTGGGCAATACTCCAATCATATGGATCAATTTAGCTTTAGAATAATGGGGCCAAGCTGGTATTTTTGACACTGTATCCCAACAGAACTTCCACACGAGGTGTTCTCTGCAGCATGTGGTGCTTGGCCACCAGTTAGAGCACCGGCTCGATTTATTCGCTGCTAAACAGGCAGAATTCCCCTTAATCCCACACAAATTGCAAATTGATAACCGTGCATGGAATGGAATGAACATTAGGCACCCAAGTGTAATAATTTATAATAGTAATAATAATAATAACCCACAAAATAGCCAGACACTTTTACGAAAACATACATTACCAACAAAAAAAAGCAACCACTAATAACCAATTCTGCCAGCAAATAGTACACACACAACCCAGCAAGCCTCACAAATTAGGAGGCAGGAATTTTTGCAGAAAGACACCGCTTGTGCTTTCTATAAAACACTGATGGAAAGAGCTTTCCAGAGCTCTTGGCAAGAACAGAAGGCGGCTCGAGGTCTAGTCTTAACTCTATCACGCTTGAAGATCATCAGCGGATCAATATTTTAGTTATCATAAAGTCATCTCTGAATTTTTGGCAGAAATGTTTGTAGGTTGCTCACGGTGCCATGGTCATATAAAGATGAGTAGAGATTTTTCAGGCCAGTATTTCTTGAAAGTGTTCATGGAAAACACTAGCTAAATCCATTTCTCATTGTGAAAAGAGAGAAATTATTGAATATTTCAATTTGACATTTCTTTAAAAGTCCAAAATCACTTTTCATTTGAAAAAAAAATTAAATAAATCATAGTACAAGAAAGTGAAACTCAAAGCAAAATGTTTCTGAAGCAATCTAAAGGAAATGATTTTGTTAACTGCAATCTGTACGGACTTGAGAAAGTTCTTACATTATCTGATGACACTGAATTCTTGGGTGGTGTGTCCGCTGCTTTTCCTGGAATTACAACGATTTGCTCCCAAGCACCATCTTGCAGCACAAGAAGTCACCGCTCAGCTAGATAAGGAAGTTGCCTCCTAAACCGTAGCCCTAGTTCCAAACGTGCTTCTGTACAAACTGCATCACTGTGCTCACACGACTTTGCAATCTTAGGGTTTTTTCTCCCCCCAAAAGCTTAATGTCAGCTGTTCTGATCATATTAGATGACTACTCTTTTTGATAGGTAATTTAATTCTCTTTGAAAGCCTCTAGACCTTAAAATATCTTTTAAGAGGACTGTTGCCTCCTTGCACGGACCTTTATATCACTTGATGAAAAATCATTTTCTCTCAAAATTCAACTATAGCTGCATTTGCATCACCTGATCCGAAATTCTGATTTATTTTTCTTTTAACAGCAAATTGAGCAGTTTTCACACTGCAACTACAAATTGTATTTGACTGTATCATCATAAGTTATAGTTCAAATGCAATGAAAATTGAGCAATCTTGTCACACTGTGAACATGCAGCCCTTTACGTTGGATTATCAACTGGATATGTAAAAAAATGGTATCAAAGATTTACACAGATTCTTTCCCCTCTACTTATATTGGAAAAAATCCCATCTTGTTTTCTTTAGAGGAGTTAAGGAAAGAGGTAAGTGGAAAAATTATCTTTTTTTAGAAAAGTTTTGCCCTCCAATGTAATTTGGAAATCAAGGGCTGGCTCCTCAGCTGATGAAGAAAACGCTCTTGTGTTAAAAACAGGCGGAGAGTGAAAATACCTGTTCCTCTCACTTACACCAGGCAAAGGAAGAAAATGATTTGAGAGCCATTTTTCTGCTGAAGCAACTTCAGAAGCCGCCTCTGCAGGACCTGCCCTTCTGCCTCTGGCACTAACGTCAAATCTACAGCTACTTGACAGACAAAACTAGACTTGATTCCCCCAATGCTCATATCAACGCACGCAGCAAGACTTCTGCCGAGGCCAGGAGCGCTGGACCAGAGCAAACATCCCTCCCAGCGGTGTCAGGGTCAACCCTCTGCCTTTTGGACAGATACTCCGAATTGACATGAGCCCGAAGTTAATTCAGGACCAGTGGCTAAACCGGTGTGAATTGAGGTACTTCCACAAAATTCTGCAGCCAGAGATTTGGCTCTTGGCCCACGCGCAGAGATTTATACCGGGTTAACAGAAAGCAGACTTCATCCTTCCCGGCACCCTTCTGTTTGTCCGTCTCCCTCCCGCTAACGCGGGACAGCTCGGCAGAGTAAATCACGCTGCCGGCCGGGCCTCCGGAGCTGCAGCTTGTAAAGAGGCTTTTGCAGACTCGTGGAGTCTTACCCTAGAACAACAAAATCCATTGGCAATAGGAGTGGAGAGAAAGCGGCTCATTTTTCAAGGGCTTTCCAGGCTGCTTTTTGCTCCGGCTCCATCCAGGAGCCAGCCTTCCAGGCTTCACCAATATTTTCATAATTAACTGACCAGAATTTTCATAATTTGTAAACACAGTAAAATGGCTTTGAGACAGAGGGTGTGCAGTGCGAGGAGCGTGTGTGCGATGGGGGAGCGGTGCCGGGGTGAGGGGCAGGAGGAGGGGGGACGTTTCCTCAGGCAATTTACATTTGACTCAGGAAATCTGGGAGGGTGCCCGCTGCAGTTAAGTGATCAGGCTCACGACTCAAAGCGATTTTTCTTGAAGTGTCACTGCAACACACAACCGCCATGTGTTCTTTCTTGGCTCGGCTCGCTGCGCTGATGCTCCAAAATTTGGACGGGCTGCTCCAGCCTGCCCGGTTTTCATCCATTTGCTTCGGCGGGGAAAGGGACAAAACTGCGATTTGATGCATGTACGAGTAGCGCTCCCCCAACCCTCCTCCTCCTCCTCCCGTTCCTCTCACTGCCACACGAAGGGGCCCTCCTGATTTTGGGGATTTAAGCAAAGCTGCTGGGAGCTAACAGACAGCATGGTCTAGGATGTGTGTCTGTACAGGAGACAGAGGAATAAAAAATTTCAGAAGCGACCCAAATTGTGTTTGTTGGACTCGGCCACCTCCGCTGCTCTGCCCCCTCTTCACTAAAAACGATCGGGCTGACCCCACAGTCAGTCCCCGTGTCCCTTATACTGGTGTTGAACGGGTGCAAAACGCTTCGGCTCATAACTGGACCCACACTGGGACTGCTGGGCGTGGGAGAAGCGTAACGGGATTACCCAGGGCTGGGAGCAATCAGAGTGCGAGCAGAGTATCGTGTCTGAAGGTTGTAAGTCACTGTCAGTCCCGTCGTGCCAAAAGAGGACACGAATTTGGTGCTGTTTTGCAGGGATGATTTAATCCTTACCACCATCTGGATTCTAGCTGGAGGCCACCCACCCAAGCACTGACCAGCTCATATATGGCTGGGCTGGGATGATTTGATGTGATCATGACCCGAGGCTGTATAGCTGTCATAGGGGAAGAAATAAAAACCAGCTTTGTTTACAGAACTGAGTTCAGTTTCAACTCCCAGGGAAAAAAACAAAACAAACCCCCCAAAGAATTTAAAATGTACTGATTCTGGGAACTGCAAAACCTCCTCTGACTGACAGTGATTTCTGTAGGGCACACGGCAGTGATTTACAAACGTCTTGAAACAGGCAGCTGGCACGGGTGAAACCAGAGCCTGCTACCAGCATAGCACCGCCACGTCCATCCTTAGTCCGCCCTTGCATGAAAATGCCCTATTTCATATTTTGGGCCTCAATTAGATCTCACATCCACATTCCTGACTTGCAGAAGCTCTCTGCTTTTGCAGTGCTAAGATCTGTACAGCTCAGCTAACGTACGTTAGTCTTCACCTACAGTGGTTTTGTTCACACTCAGTCTGTTGTGACGAGACCTTGGGCTCCTGATCTGTGGCAGGCATCACATCCCACCCACGACACTGTTAGCACCAGCCCTCTGAGCTGTCCCACCACCGGCTTTCACTTAAGCGGACCTGAAAAAATGAGATACCTTGACTAAGCATGTCAGTCCAGGGCTTTTTTGGAGGACCAAAAGTTAAAGGAGAATGCAATCTCCAAACCCACCTTGCATTTGGATCACCCTGATGTCTTTGTTCCCAACAATCTACTGACCTGCAGTGACTAGTCTCTCCTAATTGAGCTGTCTAAATGAGGTGTAGAACATTACGTAGCATNTTTTTTTTTTTTTTTGCCTTTCATTAAATGAAAGATAAATGACAGATAATGACTCACTCATCTCAATCCACCTTATAAGCCCCACAATCAAATCTTATTGCGAAGGCATCTAAGGTATGTAGTGCTGAAGAAAAGTGCTTGTCAGGAGGGATAGAGAACAAAGGGTACCTGGAGGTTAGCAAATGTTTTTCATGGGTTCTGTGAGCTGTGGTTTCCTCTATTGGGGGTGTTAGATACGTTCAGCTTTCTAGCTCCTCTGTCAGACACCCAGCCAAACAAGGGAGTGATTAGCAGAGCTCCCTGGTTGAGGCTATTGTTGTAGGTATGGTTTTAATACGCCCACAGTTCTTGGCACTGACCTTCGTTTTCTGACTCCAGGAAATCTTGAACTGTTTATTGATTCAAAGGCAAGAAATAGAACGTTGAGATGGAGCTAATTGGCTGGAGACATAATCTGCAAGTCACCCAAATAAATATTTCCATTAATTGAGACCCACTTTTGCGGGAGGAAAAAGTAGCCTGGTTTAATAGCGATAATTTCTTGCAAATCTATGTTTTATTAGTTTGTTTTTCCGTGGACAGAGCCTTAAGTGTAAGCTTAGCTGAAGATGCCCTGATGTCACAACACAAGATCCATGTGCCCGCAGTGTGGCTGCTCTGGCACTGACGAAGGCTGGCCGTGCTCTGGAGGAGGCTGGTTAGGCTGCCTGCGACATTTCAGTGTTTGCACAGGAAAATGCCCTGCAGAGACCTCTGGCCCTGCCAACCTGGCTGCTTTTCTCTGCCTATGAAAGCTCTTCAGTGATTGATGGGATAGGATGTGCCCCAGGTACCTGAATGAGGTGTTCACTGACCCGACGACGGAGTCAGGCTAACCTGCATCAATCCCTGAAGAATATTCTCTGCTATGCTGGACTCCTCTTGGCCATTTTAAATTCTGCCTTTCTGCTCTTAGAAATACCCACGGGCTGCTGCTTTGCTTTGAGAAAACTTTGCAAGAGGCAGACGTTGTCTCAAGGCAATTTGGGGGAAAAGAAGCCCATGCTTTGAGAGGCTTTTTTGCATGACATGGGAACACAGGCTGCAAAAAGTGATGTGAGTGGGAAGTAACAGCCCCTCTGTCGTCTCCGTGCATCCCCCTGTGACTGGCACCTGACGGAAAGAGAGACTTTGGCCCTCGGCTCCTCTTTCCCTTCAGTGTTCACTTGTCAGGCGATCGGGAGGACGGCAGCGATCCAAAGTACTCGGAAGGGAAATAGGAATAAAGAGAGAGCAGAGAGCAATATTTATAATCTTTCATTCTTTGGAACAGCAAGGGCTGGGTTATACGCATGAAAGCTCTTGCACTGGAGAGAAACCCGGTGCTGGCTAAAGTATCTCGGCAACCCTTTTTCTAATTAAAAAGGACTCCTCTCTTCCCTGCCTCTCATTTTACAGCAAATTAGATATGAAATCAGATCTGCTTTCTCTGCTTCTCTGAACTCTAATGACAGCTTACCATTGAGAAACATTTTGTTTGGGCCTGGGAGAGGGGGCAGAAGCCAAGAAAAGTCTTCGCAGTTTGAAATACACGGAGAAATGTTCAAGAAACTCCCTCGCTGCTGCAGCAACAAGACCAACACGTGGCCTGATCTGAGAGCAGAGCCTCGGGCCCAGGAGGACAACAAAAGAGCTGGGGGTTGAGAAGGGAGACGCTACTTCTGCAAGTGAATGGTGATGCAGACTAAGGTGTGTAGGGTGCAGTGATGAGATGTTCATGCAAGAGGAACCTACCTACTTCTAGTCTGGACAACAACAGATTCACATCTTGCTGCTCGTTGTGGACTATCAAGCAGGTAGATAAACCCCTTCATACATAACATCCCACTGGAAAGCAAAACAAGTGAAAATCTTCACTATCTGCGCAAAGAAATGGGTCTTCTGCGGGTATAAAGCCCAGTCTTGCTCTAACGTCACTGGAGCAACCTCCAATCCTTATCTTCTCTAGAGGAAAGCAACCCCAGAGTAAATGGAGCCTGGGAATTGTACAGAGAAACCTTATCAGGATTAAAAGCGGAGCCCATCTCAAGGTATGTTATGAACTGGGTATAAAAACATTGCTGCGCCTTCTCAGGAGCCTTGGTAAAGTGTCAGTGCCAGTGCTGAAAAAACTCCTTGAAACCCATCAGATCACAGAACAGAAGGACGAAAAAGCCCTTTCCTCCCTGTCTACACTGATGTTGGACACATCACGTCACAGCATGAAGAGACCATGGCTGGGGACTCCCCTGGGAATCAGCTCAGAGTGACACTGTTAGGTACAGACCCTTAAAGATCAGCTCCAGCAACTGTGCTCCTGAGTTCACCTGCTCAATTCTACTGGAGAAATCCCTTCAGGTACAGAGACCTATCACCGTGAAGAACAAACCAGCCCTGGAATGCCATGGCCTGTCTAATCCTGTTATTTTATTTTCTCCTGACCGCGGAAGTCCCCTATTGTTTATCAATGTTTGATAAACCCATACTGTAATTTTCCAATCACAAAGGGCTGGCAGAAAGGGAAAGGATTTGACTGACTCTGAAAAACCAAGGAGTGCCTCTGTTAATCTCCCTGCCATTCTTCTGGCATCCCTGAAAGGCAAATACGGGTGGCTGGCGATGATTGATGGGCGGCTGGCGATGGTAAGGTGCCCCTGAGCCAATCGGCAGGCCAAAGGCTCAGCTACACCTCCAAAAGTTAGGCAATCTCACTAAATTGTATGTGATAAACCCCTAATCTATCTGCTATAAAAACCTGGTCGAGGGAATGTTTTGGTGCAGTTGTGGAGTTAGAAGATAAACAAGACTGGAAGAGACAGGGAAGTTTCTTTAGGTTCTCATAACTTTTTCCTCAAGGTTTCTTTAACTCCAAGTCCAGGCTGAGGAAAGGCATTTCTTCTGTCCCTTAAAGTCTCTCCATTGCATTGCTGAATATCAAACCAGAGAGCCTGGAAGTAAGTGCAGGGGTAAAAGATTACAGGCATAAACACACATGCACATGAGCTGGTCATTTTTGTTCACCACAGAGCTCTGCAGAGTCAGGCTTTCACCAAGAACCTCAAAATTCAGGTAGATGTAGCACCAACAGACCTCAAATTTCAACACGCCCCAGCATCACTCTCTCTCTGGTTGTCTCTGCACCCACTCAGGTTGACATAGTTCATCTGGAGCTACTGAAACACGAGAAAAGCTCCAGCCCTTCTTGGGACGTACACACCATGTCAAGGCCTACGGTAGTGTGGGCAGGGAGCAGATTGAAAGGTGGGCTGGAAGAACTGTAGGGTAAGGGGTAGAACCCCTCTGAGCCCTTCCAGTGCCCTGCTACTACTGCTATCCACATGAGAAAGCTTCAGAAATCAGGTGAAGGATGTCATCCTGCAGGCTATGAACCTTCGGAGTCCAAATCTAATCATCACTGCTGCCAGGATGGGGCCCTTAATGTTACTGTTCCTTTTGCAAACCTGTTGCCCTCGCAAAGGGACGAAAATCATTCTCTTTTGCTGCATCTTACCCCCGCGATCTGCTGACCAGCCAAGCTGGGCTGCAGCACATCCCGCTGCGATCTCGTAAGGGTACCGCTGAATCACAGAAACATGCCCAAATCAAATAACAGCAATAACAGCAACAACAACAAACGCTCGTTTGTACGCTCTAGGGTAAGAGGTTCCCAAATGCCTGACCAGAAATAACTAAAAATCGAAATTACAATAAACAAAGGCAATATGCTTAGAAAAAAAATATCCCACTTCGAGCGCTCCTACCACTTAATCCCATCTGTCAATAACACAGCTGCTCTGCAGGGACTGTTCAGCATCTTTCTTTATTTTTCTAGGCATCCTGGCTGCGCGCAGCACATTAAATGACTCAGAGTTCCAACAGGCGATTTTGAAAGTCACTCTCTGTGGCTGCTACATGTTTGCTTTTCTCTTGACCTCACCACTCATATCTTGCTGTTGTTGCAAAACTAATTCATGGGTTGGATCCAAAAAAATGGAAACTGCGCTCCCTTCAGATTCTTGCATTTCTGAAAAAGTCCTTCCTGCTTCCTGTTTGCACTCTCGGCAGTGTTTCCAAAACAAAATTTCCACTGCCTTTGAAAAACACAGAGCCACGCTGAGCAGGAATGCAAGCTCCAGGTCAGTGGCACATCCAGGACAACCCAAGAGAGTGATGTGCTCGCAGAAAAGCCTGGAGGCCGAGATTTTGCTTTTCTCCATGAAGAAGGGGCTCCAGCTTTCCACTGTCTTCTGGATGAAGGCAAGATAGACGGAGCTCACAAGGCTACGTCACATCTCTGACCCCTCAGCCAGGTGAACTGCCATGAACATCTGCAATTTGGGTACACACGGGATAGACAGATGTGGAATTTTCAATCTATTTCTAGTGAGTGTTAGGACCAAAGTTGACTGAGAGTGCAAAGCTTTCCCTATAGCATGCACAGGGATAGGTTTTAGCCAGGGCTTGAGGACCAGCAAGCTTCTGCCACGTGGTTGGAACTCACCAGTGCTGGGACTGGCACTATGGCCTGATGGGGACTGCTGAGAAACATAAGGGATGATTCTGTGGATGCCAAAAGGATCCAGACTAAACCTGTCAGAGTCATCTTTGGAGGAGTTTTCAGCAACATCGATAGCCTTGGGCACTGGGGAGTTGCAAACCAGCCGCAAGAGCAGTGAGACGAGTTGAGTTAAATAATGAGAAGCTTTTCGTTCTTTTTATCTGCTCTCTCACTTCTCTGTCTCGACAGTCCTGGAAAGCCCAGACTGCTGCCACGAACAGAGAGCTTGAGGGAAACCATAGTGGGGAAAAAGACGATCACCGTCCCCATTTCATTCTTTCGGCAGTAAGAAGTTTGAGTTTTTGGAACTTTCCCCCACTTCATTGTCGTGATTCTTTTCTTCCCTTCCCACCTCTCCTTTTCCTTTTGTCCAGGACAATCTGAGCTTGTTTCCGGGGCAGCAAAATTTAAATCTCCTCGAGCTGCTGAGAGGCCCTCAGCTGCCTCTGCATTCCCCTCCTCGGTGCCTCTGTTTTCTTAATGATCTTTTATCATTCATTAGTTTTGTTCATTAGATGAGAATCTGGTGAGTCTTTAACTCAGCTGGCACAAAGACATCGAGATGATTAAACGGAATATCACTACCCCCATCTCTGCTGGTATGAAGCAAGTCAGTTGAAGCTGGCTGGGAGTTTTGAGTGGATCAGTAAATGGGAACTGCAGACACCTGGGCTGAGCAAATTATGCATGAACTTGTTTTACAGCTTCCGTTGGTGCCAGATGAAAGTTCCCTGGACGCACAAGAGATTTGCAGGTGATGGTTTATAAGGGCAATAGAGTTAAGTGTGGTAAGAAGAAAACACAATTATGTTTCAAACGTCCAGTTAGCTCTTTGTGTTCCTAATATTGTGGCAGCTTATCTAGAGCACCTTCCTCTGTAATTTCAGGAAGACGGTGGCTAAATTTTAATGTGTTTCTGTTTTGTTTTCCTGGTATCATTTTTGCTTTGTTTAAACTCAAATATCTCTTTCACAACTAGGGATCTTCTGCAATTACAGTGTCAGTCATCATTACCCATATTACCCAGGTTTCGTAATTTCTGCCTGGCACCTGGACTAGATTTGAAAAATCTCTTTTTATATTTGCTCAGATACTCACAGAAATGCATTCTGTGCTGGATACCAGTCATACAGTGGCTACAAACAAGTCTGGTCTAAAATGTGTATCTGTTTTTACAAAAAACCCCAAATAGCTGAAACAAAACCTTGCAACTTTTAAAGCATTTCTCACATGTTAAGTCCCTGCCGAAGGGAACTGCTTTGCCTGTAAAGAGGATGAACTAAAAACCAGAGAGGTTTAGTCACTTTGGAAAATCACATGGAAACTAAGCAGAGTTTGGAATTTGGACCTACCACATCCAGTGCTGCTGCCCTTCCTGCACCACTAACCTCCCTTCCTGGAAGAAGAAGGGTACCAAAAGTTCACTTTTCTTGCCATTTCAAAATCTCTTTTTCTACCCATATTATCATCAGCTTTCTGGGGGCAGCCACTACACGTCATGCACATGATGAGTCGTGGCTACGTAGCGAGAACGAGGTCTGCATGGACAGTGCCGCTCACCTACAACTGCCAGCCCCACGCGGCTATGGCAGAATGGTGTGTTGGGTGAGTGAGAAGTACCCAAAACCGCATCTCCATCATGTTTTTAGCACAACCACACACAAAAACAATGGGTAATTCCTCCTCTGCATTCACACTTTGAGCTAGGTCCCCAAACTGGTGTGGCAGAACTGGGGAGTCAAGGGCAGGAGAGCAGAGTGGGAAAAAGTCTGCGCATAGAAGGTAGAACATCTGCAACCAGCAAGATCTCTGGGCAGAGGGAGCTTTCAGGGAGCCATTCCCTAAGGCTATTTATAGAGCTGCTGAGCCTTTTCTCCTCCCAGCCGGCATGTGGTGTTGGCAATGCCTTGGCCATCCGTGATTTCAGATTAAACATTACAAAAATTCACTATGTTTTGTGCTATCAGTCAATTTTTATTTTTCCTCGTTCTTTTACATCTACCTCACTGCACCAAGTTCCCCACAAAATCCTTATCACAGCTGCTTATATGTCTTATCAGAGGGTTCAGCCTTCCCATGCTGGTCACAGACTATGGCAGCATACTCAGAAGGGTCATCACCCCGTGAAATGTCTGCCCTTCGTATGTTGGGCAACACCACGGAGAAACAGCTCAGCAACACACCAATGAGCGGTATCTAAATGCAAATAGCCCGAAAGAAGATGCAGAGTCAGCACGTAGGGAGTCCTCTGAGAGTTATAGACCTGCTATGGGTAGTATAGACCAGTGATAAATCTGTATCTTTTCTTTGAAGTGGTGCGTTAACACTTGGCTTGATGCCTGGCTTGGTGTCAGGTCTCAGACACGCTTCCCGGCACCCCCATTCTGTAACCTGCCCTGTCGTTAACCATTATCTCTGAGACAAGTCCCCGAGGGGTGTTGCACAACTCCATCAGGATCGATCACATCAATAGAGGAAACAGACCTGGCTGTTAAACAACCGTTAGCCTCGTCCTCTTTAACCTGGTGTAAACTTCTCACCGTGCAGCGCTGAATTCACCCTCCTACAAATACTAACATGAACCATGAAGATTAAACTATCTTTCTTCTCATTCTTGCCCAAAGACTGTTACAGAATTCCAGTACGCTTCCCAATGTCACTGCTCTTTATCTGCATGAGGTAAATCATTGTCTGCCATGATAACTACATGAGTTTTCCCTTCTATGTTTGAAAGTCAGTTGTGAATGACCTGAGAACTTCACTTTCAATGGCTTTATAGAATCATAGAAAGGTTTGGGTTGGAAGGGACCTCTAAATGTCATCTAGTCCAACGCCCCTGCAGGGAGCAGGGGTGTCCTCAACTAGATCAGTAGCAAAAAGGATCATTTTAATCTATACCAAGGAGCCAGAGTCATGCTGATGCGTGAGGTTATTTGGCTGGTCCTGTCTTCTACAACTTGACTTGATCTGTGGTCATTACCCACTGGATTACTCAACACAGCCTTTTTCTCATCACCAAATACTCTCAGTTTTGAGCATCTCCTGAGACCAAAGGGCAACACTTTGGTTGGTCTGGCTCTGAAGACTCCACCTTGTGATGTGCCCGTGACCTGGAGCTTCCTTGTGCCCATGCCTGAATTCAGAGGAGAGCCTGTGCTGGAGCATCCCGTGCCCTTAGTCGTGCAGTCCCCGTGTATATGAATGTTGAATGAAAGAGCAAAGCAGAGATTCAACCCGTGTTTATTTTGAAATAATCTCTGGAAACATAACATGATAGCAACTCAAGTAACTCCTTCCCTTTTGGCAGTTGCAGCTCTTCTTGAAATAAACAGGTAAGTTACAAGCCTCGAGGGGATTTTAAAAACCACTTGTCCCTCAATCATTTTTCCACTTTCCAGCTACTACACAGTACAAAAAGACTTAAACGATATTTATGTTCCTGTAGAGTTGGCAGCGTGGCTCTGTGCTCATAATGGGCTACGTTTTTGGGACCTGGGGAAGGAGGGGGGGGAGAAATTTCCACTCATTTCGTATAATTATGATATAGAAAATATTTGTAGATCATGTTTTTGGACCATAACTAATGTGCTGTTCAGTCCTGCCTCCTACGTGAGCCCGACACATTTGCCCTAATGGGGCCGGCCGGGTGTGTGGGGTGGGATATTTACACCCCGATGGCTTTTTCAGTGACGTCATTGAGCAGGCTCAAGAAGTTGCAGCTTCGGGGCTGTTCTTCATCACCTGGTTTGTTTGGAATTCCCTGTGCCACAAACAAAACAAACCACCAAAGAAAAGAAACACCCCTAAAAATCCTCGGCTCACCCACGCGTGGTGTTTTTTTTTAAATGCTGCCCTGGTTTCTGTTTTCTGGTGCATGGGGCAGTTAACAGGGAAAAACACGAGGGAAAAAGGGGCCATATTTCAGTCAAGTTTACATCTCACTGAGCGTGCAGCTTGGGTGTGTGATTTCGGTTGCTTTGCTGCTGCATTTTCCTATGTCTTGGACCACGTATGTAAACCTTAGTTGTCTGTCAGTGAGACGGAAAAAATGAGGTGTCCTAGGTCAGAGGGTTTAGTGTTACAGGATTCATTATCTGCCATTCAGAGGGAGTTTCAAATGGAAAGGCCAAGTGCTGGGTATTACTACATGCTTCTCCTCTCAGGACATGCTTTTTAAGGCCTGATCCAGGCACTGATATGCTGAGCATCCTTCTGGAGGTCCTGCCGATGGGCAGCTCAGTCCAGGACAGACTGAAGGCACTCCTCCAAAAAACCACCTTTTGTCTTTTTATTCACATCCATCTCTCAAGGCCTGTTCGCTCTCCCTAGCGTACGTGAGCTGATATAATCGCTTTTCTTCCAACTCCCAAACACAAAGAGAAAAGGAATGGAGAGCTTCAAGGCAAAGCAGCCAGCTTGCTCGCTTTCCTCCATGCAATTAGCGATGCCCACAAATCCCGTCCATCTGATTAAATCCATAAAAATAATATCTTCCCACCTCACCAGCTCACCATGCCTCCCAAAGCCCTAAATTAAAATAAACAGTTCCAGCCTTGACTTTTTTGTTGTTGTTGTTCATTGTAATCATTCTAAATCGGTGGCTCCAGCCTCTCTCGCCGGCTTCTGTAAAAATAGTTCTCCTTTACTGCTAAACCAAGGCTTCTTTATATAGCCTGCGAGTGCACAAATGCTGCTCTTATTTACATAGAGAAATTACAAACAGGCTCTTGATTCTTTGATCCTGTGTATTCAAACAGCCTCGGGCTTCTGCTGATTCTGGCTCCAGGAATCAGGTGCGTGGTGGTGAGTGTTGCCCTTATTATGGTGTGAAGAGCTCAGATTTTAACAGTCACAGCGCCTAGCTGGGCATAAAACTTTGGGAAGGAGAAAAGCTCTCTGTCCTCCTCCTGCTCCAGAGCTCTCAGGACACTGAACATTGTTCGCTTTTTTGGCATCCAAACACGGATCTGTTCCTCTTGGCCTTCAGGCGCAGAACTGTGCCCGGTTCTTGGCTGAGCTAAGAGGTAAAGCAGTTTTTTGGGATGCATCTCACCTGTAACTGGTTTATTTGGCTTCGGCACTGGCCTAACCCCGACGCTGAGGACTGAATGACAGCATTCAATGGGTCACTGGCTGCTCGGAAATGCTGCAGTCGCAAGGCAGCAAAGGATGGGAGGCAGAGCTGTCGCTAAACATCGTGCAGATGCGGGAGGGGGAATGGTTCTGGGCTCCAGAGAAGGCTGAGCACTCACAGGAGCACTTGGGCTCTGCTGCAGCATGGGTGGGGTGGGATCATCATGAGCTGTCAGCAAAGGGAGCCCTGGGAAAGAGAAGCAGGAGAAAAAGTTCCCCCTAGAAAGAGCTCAGCCGATGTTTTCACTTTTCTACAGAACTCTTCAAATTTTCATTTTGGTTTCCACTTGACATATTGCTGGAAAACTTCAACTAAAGAAACCCCAGCAAAATGGAAAAGGAGCAGGGACTGTCTTTCTTTGCTACTTTTATCTCTGTTTTTTACTGTTTCAAAATGTATTTCCAGTGTCACAGACTGGAGGAGGAAACCAGGATAAGACCAAGTCTTTTCTGAACTCTTTCAAACTTTCTTTTCCCCTAAACTTTACTCCAGGAAAAAGGAACTTACGGAACGTTCCCCAGTCTGAAAATGCAGAGGCATCTTTTTTAATTTCTGAATCCGAAGATGGACGCAAATATCTCATCAAAATGAGATTTACAGTTGATGCATCAAACCCTTATTTTTTTCTGCTTCTTTGCAGGTTGTTCCTGCCCTGGCTTTCTTGCTTTGCTGTCCCTTATGCTGGGAATTTTGTCCATAGACGCTCCCCCGTGAGTTTTGCCTGGGAGTGGGAGGATGGTTCCAGCAGCAGCGCTCTGCAAAAATGTTTCTTTGCAAGGTTTGGTTGTGATCTGCAGGCAGTGCGAGCTCTTATCACCCGCCCTTGACATCCCCAACCTCTGCTCGGGTGAGGGTTGGAATTAAGGAATATCTTCTTTCCCATCCTCCCTGGACAGATTGCCAGGCAAGACTTGACTTGTGCGCAGTCTTGCAGGCTACTGGTTTTGCAAGTGTTTAATGGGGCTTTTTATTGTTACCAATATTACTGAGCTGCATGCGGGACATTGGGCCAAATCCTGTGTTAATGCTGGCCTCAGCCAGCAATAATCCCCATCAATTTTATGTGAGCTTGCTACTCAGTAAGGCCAGAGAAAAAGTGAGTGGGAAGCTTTGGGTTCTCTCCCTGAGACTGGAGTCAGCAAAACCAAATGGAAAGATCTTCCTCAACGAGGGGAGCTTCAGATTCGGGTACCGAGCAGAGCCCAGGACCTTCCTGATTGTGTCATTACCCAATTCTGTCTTTGGGGGCAATGTGTGGATGCGCCCCTGTGCAAGAGACACGAACAGATCAAATCCTTATTCCTCCAGAAGACTGTGACTAATTCATAATGTCCAACCAGGATAAATAATCCCCTGCTTTCTCCTGAGTCTCCTATCTGATAACCCTCATTCATCTCCCTTTACTCACACCCTGCCAAACCTCCTTGCTTTAGAGAACGGCAGGACCCTGCACAGCTAGATCACATTTTATCTTGGTTCATGGATCGCTCCTTATTTATTTAAACCTCCACTGCCTCCAGCTTCAGTAACGATGCTGCTGCCCTCAGCATCAATGCCTATGCCAATAACAACAAGCTCCATTTAGTCTGCTACAGCTTCCTACGGAGAATTGTTTTCTCACTTTACTCCTGCTCCTCAGCCCTTTAAAAATAGGCAAAGCCTAAAAATTATCCCCAATAGGCTTTTGCATTCGTCCACTTTGAAACAAAGCCTTTACACATGTTTGTTCTGCGGGGTCCCACTGATTTCTCCCCTTACAAAGTTTTCTCCCATTGCTTTTTCAAATCCAAGCCTTTTTCTTCAAGGGCTTTTATATATAAATGTGAAAGGCTGGAAGGAGAGAGGGGGAAAAGAGAAAACACAAAAAAGAAAGAAAAAATTAAATATATTCCTTTTATTTGATTACTGGTTCCTTATTTATGCATCTACACACATACAGGGGCAGATGCTGCGTTTTAATCCTACAATAATTGGCTTTGGAAAAACAGTAGCTCATAATAATAATATTGTGAGTGGCCAGAATAAAAAGAGCTACTTGAATGATGGGGCAATTAATCATGCGTGTGTAGGCTAGCGTTAATGGTGCCAAGCAGCCACCGAGGGAAAAATCATCTACCCTACGTCTCCTCCTGTCTTCAGACCCACCTAATTGGTAGTCAAAACAGACTATCTCACTTCTAAATTTATCTGCCCCTTACAAGCAGGCAGAGCTAAAGGTCCCGTTAGGGCTGCGGGAGCGGGTGCTCTGGTGAACACGCAGTGTTTATACTTAGACCATATATGAATAGCTAATTCCTGGCACTGCCGCTTGCCTGAACGGCAACCTGGCAACTGAGCAGCACCGAGGAGACAGAAGCTGTGGTTTCATGATGCTCTGCAGTGAGGTTGGCCTCCCGTGCCTCTTCTGCTGCCTGCTGTGACAGGGCTGGCCCTGGCCTGAAACAGGGAACTCGGAGCTCTCTAAAAACCCCAAGCAACCTTTCGTCTGGTTTTGGTAGTCTTGCTTCCTAACCCTGCATCTGTTTCCTGATCCAACGCATGGTTCAGCCTCCAAGTAAGGGAGCTGATGCAAGAGGGAAGAAGGGATTGCCCAGCATGGCATGGCTGGGATAGGTCAAGCTGACCTGGTCATTAAACCCTTTGTGCAGGGAAAATGCAGCCTGAGAGGACTTTGCAGTGGCCTTGTGCTGTCCAGCTGCCCTCTCTCTCTCAAAACCAGAAGGAAAATCAAACCAATGTTCTTCTGCCAGCATGTCACTGCTTGGCAGTACAGCCTGCAAGAGAAAATCAGTGTCCTCCAGAAGATACCACACTAGGCAGAGAAGGCTCCTTCAGCTGCAGGGGACTGGGGGACAGCCCCTGTGTCAGCAGCTCTAGCTGAGCTCACTGGAGCTCATCTGGTGATTTTGGTGTTTGGTGACTCCAGTTACTCTGGAAGATGATGAAACTTGAGCTCCTAAGTTGCCTTGTGTACTTTGGAAATGTTACTTGTGCCTTTTGGGAAAACGTCCTTGCCACGAGTACATCTATTCGGTCATAGGATATGATTTCATGGTTGGGCTAAAGCTGAGCTAAGTCTACTGCTGCTGAAAGGGAAGATCCTGCCCTGCCTTCTGCCTCCAGCTGCCAAGTCCCACTGCCTCCTATCAGCTCAGCCGCTCACAGGCCCATGGCCAGGTCTGTGAGCTGATCCAGCTGAAAGCCAATCCCTGGCCGGGTGGTGGGAAGCTGTAGAAGAGGCTTGGTCTCTTCCCACCTCTTGAATGCCGTTATTATTTCTCTGCATCGTGTCTGTGTTCTTTGTGCTCTTAGACAGAAGGGGAAGGTGTTTCCCACCTTCTTCACATATCCTCCAAAATCTCAACATCTTGCTGGAGACATCAAGAAGCCTCCTTGCTCCAAGTGAACAATTTTGGTCTTTCACATCGGAACCAGCACATACACGAACTTGAACTCTCCTGAAACTCCAAACAGACAAGATCAAATACATTTTATTCCCAGCCCTTTCTTCTCACAAGCCTCATTTTTAGCTTCTGTGGTGAGGACAATTTGCCTGTCTACATGGTAACCTCTTTGAAAGCAGAGCTCAAGCTGTAGCTCGTTCATTAACTTCTGATAACTATGTCAATAACCTGGATCAATGCTGTTATGTCAACCCTTCCTGGAAGTTGACCTTCAGAGCACCATTCTGGCATTTGGGATATTTATATAATTAGCAGTGAATGCTCAACCAGGCAGAGTTCATAGAACGGGAAGGTTGTACTGAAGGAAGCCCAGTGGAAGGAGAACTGGTGAGTGGAAAAGGTGTTTCCCAGCAGTAACAACAGCTCTTTCACTGTATGATCAAGCATTTTATAGTTTGTGATGGGAACCTCTGCCTGTATCTTCCTTTTGCTGTTTGTGTTTAAATTTGGCCATCGAATGACAATTAGGACATAGTAGTCATCTGCATTCTGAGCAGATCCAAGTCTGACAACTACGTGGACATGGCAGAATGAGGTTTTTCTCCTCCTCACTATGAGTCACAGGAAGATGAAAGAGGAAGAAAAGCTCAGAGCTGTGACCTTGCTCATTAATAACACCACTGAGAGCACCTAAGCACCTTAACAGCAAGAAAACAGAACCCAGGAGACCCGATTCCAGATCCCCAATACCAGCCAGTAGACAAAGTTCCTCTCCAGAAGACACACGGATACCTTCACTTCTGGTTTTCTTCTCTGTGACTGCTCTGCCCTTGTTGTACCGCAATGTACGACCATGGAAAACACTGCTCCAGCAACACTGAGCTTTGCATTACTAGGCAGATCTAAGTATTTAAGCTGAGATGTTGGGTTGCATAAAGCTTGCATGCCTGAGCCTTCTCTTCACATCCTCTGATCTTGGGTCTCTTGCACTCTTGAGGTGGTGATACTAAGTCTTTGAATGCACTATTTCTTAAAAATATTTTAAAAAATCATTTCCAGCCACGATTTCCTATTTCACATGCACAGTTGTCATCTGGACGCAAGAATCCATAAAGAGAGCAATCTCTTTGGAGAGTTCATTTGACAAGATGTTGTGGGACAGAACTTTTTCCTTGGTAGAAAAAAGAAAGGCTGAACTGGAGCAATTCAGAGGAGAATTGGTCTCTGGTCTTTATACACTGCACGTTAAAAAGTTTGCTCCAGTATGAAAGTCCTTTAAAAATACAGGCTGTATATCCGAAGTGAGCCCACCAGAAAAGAAAAATAATAAAGAATGTAGCTTTGAACGACTGGGCAAAGGTCTGGAGGAGCCACAGTTTTCCTTCCCTGCAGTAAAGCGTGGCTAAAACAACACAAACTCCTATGGCTTACTAATTTTTCAACCCAATATTTTCATATAATTTGTGTGCTTTATAAGCCTTGGAAAACCCACAAGAGGCCACACATTTCTGATGTAATCGTCTTTGAATTCAACAAAGACCATTACCATGTCAATGAGGGGGATGGTTTCAAAGAGCAGAGGGTGGTTTGCAGAGCACCCAGAGGGGATTTTCACTGCAGCTACTGAAATAATAAACTCCTCTTTCCCCCTCCCTTCCAAATTTTGGCTCCAGCTGGAGACATTTCAATAGTTTAGTTCTAATCACAGATAATTCTTTTTTTATTGTGTCATTTTGGATGCTGTTATTATACATAACAAACGTTGCTATGTTACTAGACCATAAAGTCTAAGCTTTAGCTTAGGTCAGTTTGAGCAGAAACTCTTTGCTCTTTGGCCCCTGAAGACATTGAACGTTTGGGGTGGAGGTTGCCTTTGTTTCGAGGGGCTACTTGACAGAAATGGCTTTTCTGTCTCTGAGTTTATCCCAGTTTTTACGCCCTCTGTGAGCCCTGCTGAATTTTTTGCAAGCTTTAATTAAAAGAGGTTAATCACTTATGCTCCAAACTGTCAAACGCTTCTGCAGGGGAATATTTTTATGCATGAGAAGTCCCACTGGCTTACACTGAGCTATTCATGATGTAAAATATTTTATGGACATTCAGGCTTTGCAAGTTTAGGACCTCAAGCGTGCCCTTCGAGGAAGCTGAAGGAAAGGAAAGGCAGGAGGTAGGAACACCATGAGCAGGCAAACTGCATCGCAAACTGCTACAACTGCAGAAAAGGGGCGGGGGAGGGGAGGGAAAGAGCAACAAAAGAAAAAAGGTTTTGCTGCCAATTATCACCTTAAGAACAGCCCTACGGAAAATACTCGGAAAACACGTTTCGATGAAATATTCCAAGGGTACTTATTCTGGTGCAAAAGTCGCAAGTTGAAAACAGTAGTTCAGGGTGGAAGTGTTGAAGAGTTGGATCTCCAGCTTATCAAAAAGAAGCCTGAAACCAAGCATGAGGAGTAGCTGAGCACTATGATATATTCCTTTCTGAAGAAAATAATCTATTTAAATACTGTCCCTGCTGCTCACAGAAGACTGATCTCTCTCCTGTATCCACTGGCCCATGAAGTGACCATGGTGATGCGAGTCTGAATGTTTTTGCGAGTGACCTCACCCTGTTCCCTCTGCAAGTGCTCCCTGAAGCTACAAACTCAGGGAAGTTCCAGATCACATAGAGCTTCCAAACAGATGTCACAATGCCTTGGAGAGAGGGGATAAATTATCACCAGCAGTCCTATCTCTTTCTGTTGACTGTGGAAGGGGCCTAGTCACCCAACTTAGTCTAGATGCTGAGGGCAGGATTCAGTTGCTGAAACACAGATGTCTACTGCTCTTGGAGAGCCCTGTGGTAGCCCAGATGTGTGTGGGATGGCAGGTATGATTTAGGAGGTCATACGATCCCTATGATTTCAGAAGACTCCAGACCTTTCCAAAGTGGCTGAAGAGCATGAGAGATCCCCCAGCAATGAAATCTCACTCTATCCCATAGACGGTTGAGCAGCAGCACTTGGGCCAGGACCAACAGTCAGAGAGAGACAAAACTTTTGGGGGACTTTTAGGGTGGGAAGAACATTTTCCTCCCATTTTAGGAAGACGCCACTTGGAGGGTTGCAAACCATGCAGCTCGCCAGAGCATAACCATTAAGGGTTTATTACAATTGAGTTTTATAACATGCGTTCTAATAAGTCCTTAAAGAATGTGGCTGTATGCAGTAATCATTTCATAAATATTAATACAGCATTTAGAAACGGGGCCTTAATTTAAAGTGTTACCTTTTTATTAGCAAGTGCACGGTTTAATTACCGCAGTAAAAATAGAGATTAGTTAAGCTTTGCTGCTGTTCTATTACCTGAGAACCAGCACCAGCCTAACTTTAATAAGCAGCTTCTGAGGAGGTGAAAGAAATTCCTCTGGCTAGAGAGACTGGGGGGGAAGGTTTGCCGCTGGAAACCGACTGTATTCTTTAACAAGGCTAGACTGTGGAATGACTTCTTCTTGCTGTCTGCATTTTTGTGTGCATGTGTGTTAATTCACACACATCTCCAGTTCTTTCCATTTGGGATTGACAGGCTGGTTCTGAACAAACAAATAAAAATAAAACACTAGGACCTGCAACCAGCATTAAATTCAACTCACAGAGGTCTGATTTCTTTTCTTTTTTCTTTTTTTTTGGTTTTGTTTTAAAAACAAATTCTGAAAAAATATTTACTTGTTTTCCTATAAAACATTTATTTTCATTTGCTTCTGCACCCTGGGGTTGGAAGCTCCTTTTTCCTCCTCTATCATTTTTCGTACAGCAGATAGAGCACTGGGGAGGAGGCAGGACACCAAGTTTCCATCCTGAACTGTGCGACCGATGTGCTCCGTTGGAGGGTACAAGTCAACCCTTGTATATCAGCTTCCCAGTGCATTAGATAAAAATAACAATCCCAGAGTAATTTATCGTGGTATTGTTATTGGGAATATGAGCCTCGGGAAGAGACAACAGAGGCCTCAGCAGTAGCTGCATTTTGAGCCAGTACATGAGATGACCTGATTTAATTACTATCTACTTTGGAGCAGGAGAAGATACCCCACTGCCTAAACCCCCAGGTCACCGCAAGCACCGGCTTCCCTCTAAAACCAGATACTGTTCAGAGGCTCCGGATGCACAGACACTTGCAAGATGCCGCCTTTTCTCAGAGAAAGGGTAATACAAGCAGAGAGGATGGGAAAGGGGAAGAGAGGCCGTATCCCTACTTTGCAGGAACAGATTTCAAGAGCAGCCTGCTCAGTAACTAGTCTGAGCTCATTCGCGAGGTCTGTGGCTATGCCAAAAGCTGAACTCATGTCCGTTTGGTCCCTGTCTAGTAAGATAAGACAAGTCGTTCCGTGAAAAAGTCCAATGGGTGAAGACAGCTATGTAAAAGCGAGGCGTTTGTATTTTCTCCTGTTATTTGCAACCCCCTAAGTCTTGTGATTTATTATGATCCTTGTTTTGCAGACCTGACATTTTCTGGCCAATACAGATCTAAACATTTGGAGCCATATGCAAGTCACACCCATCCTCTGCAACATTTGTGATCGCAAAGCCTAAGCTGTCTGCTCACATGCATGCGAGTGTTGTGTCTGCTTCTGGCAAGAGGAGAGCTGGGAAGACAACAACCACCTACAGCTGGAGACCTGAGGGAATTCTCAAATTTGGTTCTGAAAACAAGGGGGAAAAAAACCTTTGAATCATATGAATGTGACAAAAAAAACCCCAAACAAACAGAGCAAAATGAAGAGAAATTAGGACTGAAGGTAACTGGAGAAGTGGAGATGTGACTGATGGAGGATGAAGGAAGAAGAGAGATCTTCTGAGCTGTCTTGTGTATCCTTCTCCTGTAGGAACAAGGAGCTTTTCCTGTGCTCTGCAAAGGTTTCCACACAAGGACCAGCACCCAACTCCCTAAGGTGTCTATATGGCTGCATTCATTTCCTTCAGTAGTATGCTTGTTTAGGACTGAACGTCTGGTGGTCCGAAAGCCAGAGATGACTTGCAGGCTGTGTCTGCTGATCTCCAACCCTTTTGAAGGTTCCCTTAGGCACATGCCCAATGTTTACTCCAACAAGCTGTTAAAGGCACACCCCTGCGAGTCCAGCACTGCCCAGCTTGCCAGAAAGCAGAGGGGCTCGGTAGAGCCTTGTGCTGTCGTGGAATGTCACAGTTTGGTTCCTTCTGGTGAGAAATTATAAAGGGACAAGGAAGACGAGTAGCAACAACCAGGAGACTGGTGCTGAGTCCAGGGCAGACATGAAACACTGACATCAGAGGCCCCTGTCTAGATGCGAGTGGGGGATCCAAGCGCTGTAACCTATCCAGCTCTTTTGCACCTTTCTCGGCCAAGCCGAGCAGCTTTCCCAGCTGTGACACATGGATCATTATGGTATGTTGCCATGGCTGATTTCACAATTAAAAACAAATACAGCTTATGCTGCAGCCGATGTTATAAAAATAAATGGAGCTACTTTGCATAACAGCATAATTAGGGCCTAATTGCCAGCTGGTCTGCTAAACCATAAATGAAAACAAACAGGGCTATAAATTAAATTATTAGGATGATATGATGGCTTGGGGAGATATTACACCCTGAGAGCTTATGTCGAGGATCACATTATAAACAGAGTAAACCCAATAAGAGCAGAGGCTGAGCAGCCCCCTTCTCCAGTCGTCTTTCTCACAACCCTGGGGATCACTCAAACAATTTGTCATCATTTTCTTGCCACTTGAGACCATCAGTGCATCCTCTCTACAGGAGACCACCACAAAAGACAGACGTTAGTTTTCAATGTGAAGAGATGCAGCAAACGAAATCAGATGGAAAGGCAGAGATACAGAAAAGGAGTATGTATTTTTATGCCTTTACTTATTTCTTAAATAAGGACTTGGGGTTGGAGTGGCGCCGGGCCCAGGGTTTTCCTGGAAACTTTACCTTATTCTAAAACACGATCCATCATTAAGGCCAATTTATATTTTCAGCATTCACATTTCTACCTTACTGCTTTCCGCTGGTGTTGTTGGCATTCGAGTGAACAGCTGGACTTACAGAGACAGTCGGAGTGTAACCACAGAACATAGTGCTGGCAAACCAAGGAATGATGCTGAGCATCACCTCTAATAGCACCTTGTCTGTAAGTTATTTGCCTGCATGCACGGATACTGGACACACTGGAGTGCTCTTAGGATGAGAACTTACCCTCTGCTATTAGTGCGAATTCAACCTGCTGTAAATATATCTCAAAGTTTGATACATAACAAGCTTTTCCATTTCTGCCTGGCAATTTCCCTTTTACTCATCCTTCAGGATGATTCTTCCCGAGTATTTCTGTTAGACTCAATAAAGCCAGTCAAGAAGAAAAGCCAGTCCTTTCAGACAGCTGTTCAAAATGAACTTTCTCAGGGCAATAGCAAATTCAGGACAAGAGCTGTCGAAAACAAAGCACAAAACATCTGTTGAAGTGTAGCAGGGGAGATAAAAGTTCACAGGCCGCAGGTGTGCCCACAGATGTCCTACACACATCTCTCTGCTGATGTATTTTTACTTGCAAATGCTGCGATAAGAAGGACGAGGAAAAGCCAACCCAACGGGAAGCCAGCGGGTTCGAAAGGCTCAGCAGCGTGAGCTAAACCTTTAACACAGTCCCCTCCTTCCCCTGGCTTCACATCGGCTTTGATATGAGAACTCACCCTCATTTCACTGCATAATTCAAACTAAGCAACAGAAACTGAAACAAGCAACAACCCAAGAGTCCTCTGGATCCTCACGGGAACCGACAAACCTGAGGTAATGGCAATTGTCGTCCTGGAGAGGATTTTCCAGCCCTGCAGTTGAGGATAGTGTTACCAGGCGGTTGGCAGGGTATTGTTCTGCCAGGACACGTGTCACGACCAGACGGCTGAAGCGCTTATTAAACACATGTGTTCTATTAGCGGTAATAATCGAACTTCCCTTGATGACATGAGACACAAGGGCAGGTTCAGGATCTGGCTTTGCCATTTCCTGAAGTCTCTTCAACAATTAGGGCAGCAATTGGGTGGGGAAACAGATTTCAGCCAAAGGGATCAGAGCAAATGGGAAATCACAATGGGTTGGGGCTGCTCTGATGGCATCTTCCATTTCACAGCCATCACATCTGCTGAGCCCGTTTGCTTACATGATGGTTTGCATTTTTGCAGCACCTTTCCTCGGAAAATCTCTAATCCCTTCCAAACAACAGGTCAGATGTTGTGTTAGTTGCACTAACAGTAGTTCAGCCTTTGGCTGAAGGTGGATCACAGGGTTTGGAGACTCCCCCAGAGTCCCCTCTAAGGCATATTTGGGGAGCTCTTTGTTGGTGCAGGTGAAGCCCCTCTGAGCTGGAGTGCGACGTTCAGCAGTGCGTTGGAACATTAAATAATGTTTTGGAAGGAGATGTCGGTAACACCAGCTTTAGCTCATAATGTTGAGGGGAGCTGTAGGTAATTTAGCCAAAGCTGGAATTTAGCCAGCCTACCCAGCTCTTCGGCACACACGGAGGTGGGGGGCTCCTGTTTCACATGCACCTCCAGCTACACGGTGTCCTAATCCCCAGCCTGGGTGTTAACTCAGAGAACTACCTGGCAAATCTTGTGCCCACACGCAAGCTGCTGAGCGTGCTTCTCCGTGGCATTGCTCCCTTCTCCTTCCCTTCCCCTGGCCGAGCTCTCAGATCAAGGCTGAAGATAAAATAAAAAGCTTCTCTAAATACAGATCCCTAACACCCTCCTCCAACACCTCAAGCTCCTTTTTTTTTTTCCTCTCCAGAAATTTCCACCGGTCTCAGTGATTCCTGATTTTGGCTCTGTGGAGGAGCAGGACCGCAAGGCTGCGATCGCTGCCGTTGTGGCGGTGGCAGCCGGCACAGCCCCGCTGGCGTTCCGAGCAGATTGTTGTTGCAGTAAGTTACGCTGTGCTAACAGAACCCACTTTGTCAGGCGGCCACAGGGTTGGCAGCCTCTTCCCCCTGTTTGTCCCGTGCCAAGCCAAAGGGCAGCCCGCGGAGATAGGCCATTTGATTTACTTCACAGTTATTTCTTGCAGGATGAAGGGAAACTAGAGAAAGGAAATTAAAAGCAGACTTGGATCACTGAGTCAGCACAGACACACATGCTCGCTGCCTGCTGGGTCATTGGTTGGCACTGGCACAGCTGCACTGGGTGGAAGTTTATAGACTGCATTACAAAGCCTTTTGCCTGGAGTGGTTATCACGAGAAACGCAGGAGCAAACGAATCCAGTCAGGATGGGAAGAATGTCAGGAGGATTAAGGAGCCCTTTGTGCCACCTTTGTAACTGCCGCTTGTTATTTGTAAAAAAGGAAAAGATCTGGGGCCAGAACCGGCTGTAAATCAACGCAATTTCCTCAGCTATCTGCAAGTGTTAAACCAGCAGCTCCACTCGCCCAGGCGGTTCCTGTGTGCACCAGCATCTTGTCAGCTGTGCATCTCACCTCCCCTCTGCTGGGCCAGGGGGACGGCTCCCCAAAGCCTGGGCGAGGAGCACGGGCCACGGGAGAGTCTTTTCCTGATGAAAGAACGACAACTTTGTGGAAGACGGATTCCACATGCAAGCTGCTGTCTGGTGTGCGGCCCGTGGAGCCAGCTGAGCATCTTCCAGGGCAGCAAGGTTTAAGGACGAGGTTTTAAAGAACATTTTGTGTGAGCAGAGTAGCAGGAGGAAGGAGGTGGTAGTAGCTTATTTAATATATACCGAATGTACGCCTGACATAGCAATATCACCACTCCATGTCCTTTCCTCACAGTCTCCCCCCCAACACACACTTCTCCTTCGTTTTTCCCTCAAGCAACCGATCTTCCTGGAGTCGGTTACACAGATTCTTGAACAACTGGCACTTGTTATGTTCTCCCTCTGCTTAGAGCTACATCCATCCTCCTGGAGATGATCTAATCTCCTTGTTTTCAGGACTTCCAGGCAACAAAGTTTTCCTGTGGATCAATACTATTAGTACGTGAGTCTTTTCGAGCCCTATTGACTTAGCGCAGGAAGCGTTCCCACATTTGTACGAGGCACTTTCTTCAGAGCCATATTGCCATTCACGTTTGTTTTCTGTTCTCTTTGGCTGCCTCTCGTTGCTTTCCTCCAGAGCTGCGCGTCAGCGGTTCTGGCAGAAGTGGATAACTAATGACTTTAGAAGGTCCTATTTCATGTAAAGTTTATCTCCTTCTGACTGACAGCTAAGTGGACCTTTTCCAAAAGCTTCAGGTTAGTTTCCCTGGTTCTCGATGTCCTCTTATGTCAGACACAAGATTTATTCTCCTGCCGATACCCAGGAGGTTTGAATCACAGAATATGCCTGTCATGCTTTGCCTCTCCATCGGCTTTGATGGGCATATGGAATATCAAATGGACACTTTCTTCCTTGGGGAAAAAAGAGACTTTATTTTAACATGTTTGCTCCTCACTTCAAGTGGCATCTGTGAGAGGAGAGCAAGAGAAATAAAGGTGGAAAGAGGTTAAAGAAAGATGTGGAAAACCCGTGCAAAATTGAAGGTAAAGAAAATGAATAAAAGATTAATAAATGGGAAGAAAAAGAGGCGAGATAGTTGGAGATCTTGAAAAGTCCCATAGAAGAACTACAGACATCAAAGGCTGCTGATGAGAAATGATTTTAAATGGTGCCCACCCCATGAAGGACGGAAAACCCCTCAGCTCAGCGAGCTGCAGATGAGTTTAGGGAATACAGAAGAACACAAAGTGGAGGTGACCTCTGAAAGATCTATGGGATAGGAAACCTTTGTGCCTGTGGTGACCCTGCTGCTGGTTTCAGCTGCTAGGTCTGGTCTTCTTACACTGCTCAAGTAGGAGAGGACACTCAGGCAAGTCCCTGAAGAGCAAGGTCTGCATAATGTCAGCGTACGGGGCTGATCCAAGAGAGAGACAATAACTAGGTAAGTCCTTTTGTCATTATTCAATCACTACGTGTTTCACAGGCAAGGAGCTACAGACACAGAGAATAAGCTGCCGACACCAAGTTCTGGCTTCACTGTCCAACCAGAAGAAATCCAGAAAGACCTGCAGGTCCTAAAGCCCCCCCCTTGCAAGGGTAACACAATAAAACAAGATAAAGGCGAGGGCCAAGACAAGCAGAGCGTGTCTACTTTCAACATTTATTCGTATATATTTTTTTAGAAAAGGAAAATACCGACTAAGCACATAAATGGACAAGACTTACTTAGCTAAGTCATTTTTTTCCCTCCCATGCACCAGTTCGGAAAATAAATAGTTTTTAAAAATTTAGGTTTTTTTTTTCTTTTTTACATCCAAGGCCTGTATGTACAGTAACAGCAAACCTTTAACAGCTACGTTTTTTTCTTTTTTTTTTTTTCCTTGCTGTAATTATGGTCTCATTAAGATTCCAATAAAAAATAGTCAAGAAAACCGTTTTTTTTCCTTCTTCTTCTCTTTCTTTTTTTTTTTTTTTAGAGAAAACAGAAGTGCCCACAGTGTCTCTCTACATGTTACGCTTTTAAAATATTTGCATTTGAAATTCCTCACTGCAAATAATTCCAAGCCAAATGTAAATATAACACTTAGATTACTCCCAGAAGAACATTCTTTTGACCATTAATCCCTCCAATTCGGAATCAAATTTTTCCCTCTCTCACTCTTCTTTTTTTATTTTTTTTTCTTCTTTTCCCCAGGACTGTAATTTCACTGTATTGACTGGATCCTGCAATTTGACAGGCAGTGCGCGTAGAAAAATACATATATATATATATATATCTTAGAACCCAGCGGAGCTCACTTTGTCTCATCTGCTTGCTCTCTGTCAGCTCTTGCTGCTCTTACCCAGCCCGTGGGGGAAGGTTCTGTTTGTTATGACAGAACGACTGCAATGAGGTTCTTGGCAAGATGTTGAGTGGATTATGAGCTTCCAGGCCTGAGAGACAAGGTGCATTAACATGCTGAGCTCCAGCAGGGCAGCAGAGCACGACTCTGAGCTCTAAGCAGGTAGGAACATTATCACTCTTGTTCCTCACTTACGTTTTCCTAGAATAGAGATATAAGAGGCAGGAGGATCCATCCAAACGCTCTAGGCAAACCTCCTGCTGAACACAGGCCAAAGGGTTTTGTTCAAGAATTTCTGTTTGAGCAAATCTTTTCAAAACAGACCAAATCCCGCAGTAAGGACACCGAGTAATGAAGCTTCCACCACCTTCCTAGTTAATTTGTGCCATCACCTTCCAAAATCAACGTGTCACGATAGACTGCTCCTGGAGTTGATGGCAACCAGGCTTCTAGCTCAGGTGGGACAAACTCATGCCTGTGCATTTCTAGGAGCAAGAATCATAAGAAAGGGTTTGTCTCCTCCTCCTCCGCCAGTCAGCTTCCAGCTTTGCATCCATCTGATCAGTGCTCACACAGGCCAGGGAGAAATGAAGCTTAACTCCCAGTACCTTTGCGGTGCTCTCTCAGGTGTGAGGCACCTCCACATGAAAATTCTAAATACGGTCCTCTCTTCTCTTCTTGAGTGAATAAAACAGAAGAAGAAATAAAGCAGTGATGATGACAACCCTTGGTGTATGTAGCTCCAAGTCAAGCCCTGCCGTTCCTCAGTGTGACTACAGCAGACATGCGTGTGCGTGTGTCCACATAGCTCTGGATAAAATAAATCTGTTTGGATTCATTGGGCACTTTGAACCTGATCTCCCAGAGTGGTGATGGCTCCTTATGGACCTTAGGAAAACAGTAATTGAGAGGGACCCTGCTCTCCCTGAGGGAAAATGCTGGATCTAGCTTGGCTCATCCAGGCTCACAAAGGAGACACAAGACAGAAGAAGGACTGTGCTGGATCCCATCATGGGATCCTCTAAGCCACAGTCCATCAGGGATGGAAGAAAGAAGATAAGCAACACGGCAGCTATACAGCAACTATGCCCACTTGGCTATCCTGGTGCAGCAGATGGCAACGAGGTTTTGCTTGTTCTACTCATCACAAAAGTTGTTTAGCCCTAGATCTGGAGCCGTCTCAGCGGCACTAGGACAGGGCCGCTCAGAAAACTGGGACACGCTCTCTCACTTCAACGCCGGCGATGCCGAGGGGAGCGCGGCTGCTGAATTTGAATCTGGGTCTGTTACCCATGGAGAGAAATGAAAGCCCCGATCCAGAGACTTTCTACGCAACGTGTTTATTGGTATTTGCGTAGTGTTTTGGTCATAGCCACGTCCAGCCGGGGATTTGAATATTTGAACAGAGCACTTACCCAAACAGCAGCTGGCTCCTATAGCCAACAGCGTCAGAGCCGGGCAGACAATGCACGTCTATGCTGCCCCGCCGTGCCTTCGCAGGCTTTCCTCTTCCAGCCCCCCTCCCCTCCCACCCCTCAGGAAGATGGTTTATGAACTGTGTACAAATGTTTTCATTCAATGGGAGGAATGTTGTTTTCCTAAAATCGGGAATTAGGACTGGGGCTCATTTCAGGAATTAAGGTGTTAAGCCTCAGGAATCCAGCTGCAAAGACACACGGCATCCAAGGTACAGCAATGCCAGCCGGCAGGAATCTGGGTGCGGAGACTGTGCAATGTTAATTGGCTTTTTTTTTTTTTCAAGATAGGTTTGTCCTGCTTAGTGGAAGGCATTTTGTGCACTCCGGTTGAAGCAGCACTTGGAAAAAAGCCCTTGGGGGTGGGATTCTTTCCAGACCTTGTATTCATTGGAAGCAATTGGGTTGTATCATCCTACTTTATCCATGTTTTTTTCCCTTGTGGGAATTGAATGTGGTGATGTTGGCACCCGGCTGCCTCCCACCTCTGTGCCTGAGGTGGAATGCAGGGAGCACAGACAGATCATCCCAGGAATGCAGTGGGTGTTTCCTTGGGTCTTGTTTCTATGTTTTAATTGCTTTAAAAATTATAGCGAGTGTGATTTAAAAAAAAAAAAA